>JASANB010006231.1:0-119970 GCA_030248155.1 Sabatieria punctata
ACAAATTTGCAGCAAAAAATGTCAGCTTGTTCAGGTGAGCTGAACGTAAAAATCGTTTGTTTTTCCGGTTTACCCCTTTTAATATTCTTTCTTCTGATTTCGTCATTCGGAACAGACGAATCAGCTACCAGAAATTCAGGAGTGAGTTGGTCGAGTGGCTTTGCGTACTCCACATCAAACCCCAGCACCGACCTGTCACCCATCGATTGCAGTAACACCTCAACTCACACCGGTCTACATGTGACTGACAGTTTTTAGAAGAACTAACAGTTCTGGCCAACTCCCACTGAGCCTCATTGACTACCACGTAGACTCTGGCCGCGCCAGACAACTGCACTACTTCTGGCATTTGCTCCTCCTCACCCGCCACTCTTGAACTGCAACTCATCTCTACCTAAACTTCCTAAACCTTTCCCAAGCTGGCGCTTCCATTAACAGAAAGTATATAGTAAGCACAAATTTTCTGGTCTACCAAACCAACTGATTTCGAGTTGAAGCGAAGAGAAAGTTTGATAAAAAGGTCAAGAGCGCGATAATTGGTTTCCCGAAACTACAGGGTGCGTCAAAAAAAAAACAACCCAGCAGATTTTTTGCTGTAGCAACCGCAAATCTCAACCGATTTGAATGAGTCCTGCTTTAAATGAAAGATAAATAAATTCTTGAACGATTGGTGTAGCTTCTATTAAGATGCGTTGCTCAGTTCCTGAGATAATTGCTTTAAAAGTCAAAACAGAGATTTTGGCAGTGAACAACAGAGATTAAAACAACCCAGCAGATTTTTTACTGTAGCAGCCGCAAATCTCAACCGATTTCAGTGAGTCCTATTTTTTACGAAAGATAAATTAATTCTTGAAAGATTGGTGAAGCTTTTATTAAGATACGATGCTTAGTTCCTGAGATATTTGCACTCAAAGTCAAAACAGATTTTGGCTATGAACAAGAGCGATTTTTATAATTCTGTTGCACTTCATAATAAAACCGATTCCTACTGCTCAGGGCTAACGTAATGAGGTTTTTCTGGTGCCACACATGCTTGGTTACTTCATTTGTAAAAGTCTTGTTGCCCCTCAGCAGTAGGAATCCGTTTTGTTGTGAAGTTGCACGGAATCGCTCTTGTTCACTCCCAAAATCTCTGTTTTGAGTTTGTCAAAGATGATTATAACAATGGTCAACGGAGTGTCTACTATATGCAACGTGCCTATTATGATACTTTAAAAGTACTGCAATAAACGTTCAGATGTGTATTCGTATATTCCTATGTTTTGTGTGTGCTATGGTTAAGCCGAGTCGGAGGGAATGGTATCAGGTGGGCGGCCAGTGCAAGGGCGAGTTGGCGAGCCCTAGAAAAACTCGCCTTCCTTAACTGGAGGGGGCCGCGCGCTATATAAGCAGAGCGCCAGATCGCACCTCGGTCAGTGGCAACTGAGCGTCCTGGTAGACGGTATAGAGATTCGATCTGCAACCAAGCGCGACAACCAACCAGCCGAACCAGCCGACTACAACCTATCGAGGCGCCAGTCACGATCCCGGACTCGGTCGCCCAGAGAGAGAATACATCAGGTAAGCGAGAGTAGAATAGAGTCCGTAAAAGGACAAGAATCTTATAGCTAGAGTGCCAGGTACCTAATAGAATATTCTGTTCCTACGGTAGCTGTCATTTGCCCGCACGCATATATCCTAGTGGCCCATTGCTCGGAGTCTATTGGCCGACGCCTGTGCACGCCCATCATTAGTCAGCAAAGCAAGAGTCAAGACTATAGATAAATTAGCTGTTGAGTCATATCGATTATTCTCACGGCCAGCCGCTGACTCCTAGAGCACTGTAGTCGGTGCGCCTATCAATCTCTGACCGCTATCATTGTGTCAAATCTCTCTCAAATCTACACCTAGCCACCGCACTACAGTACGTAGGTTACACCCCAGAGCATACGCCAATAACCTACATCACAAGTTTGAAGGAAAATATCTCAGGAACTAAGCATCGTATCTTAATAGGGCCTTCACCAGTCTTTCAAGAATTTATTCGTCTTTCATTTAAAGCAGGATTCATTCAAATCGGTTGAGATTTGCGGTTGCTACAGCAAAAAACTCTGCTGGGTTGTTTTTTTTGACACACCCTGTATATAATTTCTTGACTCATTAGAACTTTGACGCTTTGATGTCCAAGTAAGTATTGCCGACAAAACCCTAATACCCCATCCTAGTACGAACCTGGAAAACACGCCCATACCAGGGGCCTGTATCACCAATTTACAAACGGTTACAAATCGTCTCAAATGCAAATACACAGACAAGTTAGAGCCTGTATGGGCTGGATTGGCCAAGACCCGGTCGGGGCCCTGGAGAATCCGGCCGTGCATGTCTGTAACTTGCGTGTGTTTGTATTTGAGACCATCTGTAACCGTTTGTAAATTGGTGAAACAGGCCCCAGTTGCCACTAAACACGCACTAAAAAAGCAGGTATGTATTAGGACAGCCAGAAAATAGTTAGGCAATTTAAGAATATATTGGCAATTTTATTAGCAACCTCCCCACTATAGCAACAATTAATAGTAATAAAATGTCACTTAAACTGACAGTTAGTTAGCTACGTACGTTGTACGTGTTCTGAGCTAAACTGTACTCAGCCAGAAACGTTCAGTTCAGTACCGTATTAGTAAAATTTGGTAATCTGTCTGACAGTAACGTTTCAACCAAAAGTACAGTAGCCCAAACGTACAGTACCCGCCCGTTACACAACGTCACCAACCGTACAGCAAGGCACTGAACCAGTTGTTGACTTGTCCATTGAGATCGAATCAACACTACAGTAAGACACTTAACGTACATGTACAGTACGCTAAGGGTACAGTACTTAGGGTGGCGGTAGCGCATACAGGACACGGTGCTTTTACCCTATACGGTAACGTGACCAAGTGCCATATACGGTACCACTAGCCTAAATACCGTACCCCTAGCGTACTGTACGACGTTAAGCGCCTGCAGTAAACACGCACAGTAATAGATATGTGACATAACAGTTAGAGCAGAGCACGAACTACAGCTGACAGAGCATTGAATGAATGTAATGAGCACACGGTAAGAACACCGGCAAAGTACTGTATTTGTGAGTGCGCAGTGGTTTGGTTGGTATCCATGGCAACAACAGAGACTAAACAAAAAAGGTCATGTGACCAGTTGCAGTATGGCAAAAGGCACTGTAAACCTTACCCATAGACAAAGTACTACAAGGTACTATTGCACAGATAGATACTGTACCACAGAGATTAGATTAGACAGTAATAAATACTAACTAACACAGCCGTCCTAAATTGGACTTGGAACTGATGGCATGGCATAATCATACGTGCAGTCCGCTCAAACAAACTAAATTTGCAACCTTTAAAATTGTCCGTGCGCCTATTGTTACCGTAGGATAGTGCGAAACTAACGGCTTTTACAGTCAGGCTCTTAACGCCGTTTATGGTACCGACGCCATATAAGGTGCCGGTACCATATATGGTACCGGTACCTAGGGTACTGACTGTTTTAGTCATGCTAGTTCACAACTAAAATAAAATGCTTGCACTAACAACTGCTGTAACAATTGTAAGACAATTTCAAGTTACAAAAGTTGCAAACTCCCTCCTCACTCAGCTGGCAACAACAGTTTTCGTTCGAGATACAAATGAGAATGGCACGGAATATGTGTACGTAGAGAGAACAAAAAAAGACGAACAAAAAAGAACAAGAGAGAATGAACAAATGCCATTATTATAAACTTGTGCTTGTAAGCTCAAATCAAATTGCACACACAAACAGCAGTTGAACTACTAGATTTACAGACAATAATAATAATAATAATAATAATAATAGTGTCAGACAAATAACGACACTTTGCCTTGGTACCGGTTCCAGTTAAACTTGGATCGAGGCCTCAGGCATACATATAGCCGTAATGGGCTGGGGTTGAACCATACATGGGCCGGGGGGGTAAGGGGGGTATACCCCCTCGGCCGGCCATACCCCCCCTCCCCCCGGAGGGAGGAAATTTTCGCTTATTTAAGGCAAAATAGGCGTTTTTTGGCCTTTTTTCGGGGGGACCCCCCCCCCCGAGGTCTCACCCCCCCTCCGGATTTTTCCGGCCCATGTATGGGTTGAACAATTTCAAAAAACTGCAAACCGTCTGGAAATGAATATAACAAGGCCAAAAAATGGCAACGCAAAGCAGCCAAACTGTTAAAAACAAAAAAAATCACAAAAGGTCAGAAAAGGCTTTAAACGCCTATAACTTAAAAGATCAAAGACCAAAAGACATTTTAAGTAAAAAAGTAGCTAGTGCTCAAAAATTGTTAATTTTCCTTAGATAGAGAGATGACGTGATACCATTATGGTACCGGTCACATTATTATAAAGGTGGTTATTTGCCTAACTGTAATACAGTACGTCTTTTCTCACTGCATAAGCGTCTTTTCTCACTGCAGAAGGAAGCAGTGAAGGTTCAGGAGTAGAAGGTGAGGACAGACTGTTGGTTGCCCCTTAGGAGCAGCACAGGCGGTAAGTCTCTAGTGAGCAAGTCCAACCAGGCCAGGTACAACGCACTGCTGCACGCCCCTTTACGAGGCACCGGCATCGTGCTGCAACATAACATATAGCTAATAATACAGTCAGGCACTTAACGCCGTTTATGGTACCGACACCATATGAGGTGCCGGCCGGCACCATACATGGTACCGGTACCTAGGGTAGTGGTACCATTGTACCCCTACCTTCGCATTGGTACCGATACCGGTACCATATATGGTACCACCACAGACCCCGAAGGTTGGGGCCCCATATGGCACCACTACCCTAGGTACCGGTACCATAAACGGTGTTAAGTGCCTGACTGTAATATCATATTATGTACTAAGGAGGTTTGGGGCTACCCCTAGCTAGAAAGGTCTTACCCATGAGACAGTTTAGGGACCCTCCGACCCAAAAATACAGTAGTTGCATACAGATACTAGGGTTACCCCCATAGCTGGAAAGGCCAAACCCCCTCACCCCCACCGAGACAGGTTAAGGGACCCCGACCCAAAAATACAAGTACTAGTAATGGCTCCAGTACTAACAAACTGGCTCAGAAATCACTAATTTTTCAGCAAAAAATTCGCTTGAAAAGCCTTTGGAAACTGAATTTGGCGTTTCCACTGTTGATATTTAGGAGAAATCGGGGGTTTTGGAAGCTCTTTTTGTCATTTTCTGCTTGTTTTTAGCTCTAAAACGCTATTTGGCAGTTTTAAACAGCGATTTTTGGCGTCCTTACTGAGGAGAACGAACCCTAAAAACGCATTTCCAGGCGTTCTGAAGCTTTTTGAAATCTTGGACCCCCTCTGGCGAAACGCCCCTCAACCCCCCATCTGGCGGAAAACTCCTCTCCACACACCGGTCCGGACCTGTTACATGCATGCAAGTTTAGAAATTTCAAGTTTAAAGTGGAAGAACAAAATAGATTATACAGAACATTATGACGAACATGTAACAAAGAACGGTCTTTGTTAGGTACATGTACACACTATGAAGCATTAGAAAAGACGAGTTGGCGTAGTAAAAGAAAGGTTCCAGTCTAAAGAGTTTCGGTCTAATTTCGAATAGGGTCAATTTGTCTACCTACACCATGCACAGGAGAGCGGGAAACAGAAGGGACTGGGGACTGTCTCTGAGGCATCCGGTAGAGAATAGTAAGTAAGAAAAGAGAACGTACAGCACAACCAAAGAGGCGTCGGTGGAGTGTTGCAGGAGTAGTTCCCTAGTTCGCAGTTGTCTGTAGGTTTTGTCCTTCAGAGACATCAACTCCACATCGCTAATCAGTCCCTTGTGTTCGCTGGAGGCGTCGGCCGATTCGCGGAACGGACCTATCGTCTCGTCGAACTCGCGGATTCTAAACAACAACACCAAATGCACATCGGAAGCACTTGTCCAAGCGCCCAAAAAGGCCGCAATTTACTTACACCTTTAGTCTGAGCGGCACGGTTAAAAATTTACTTTTTGCTTTTTTAAATTAAAAAAAATTTTTTGCAAATCGTCTGAAAGGGATCTGCAAAGCAAAATTCCCTGACCAACCAGAGTGAGGTGAGGAAGGAACTTGAGAAAAAAACTGACGTATTAGTGTTGGGCTTCCTGGCAATGTCGGGTATGACGAACACATCAGAGTAGTCGATTCTGAACTTGCTTAACAAGGCGGCCATGTTCCGCTGTTCGGTCTCCAGCGCTCCTTTACTGCTGGCTATGGTGAAAATCCTCAACTTGGCGCCCTCCAGGTAGCTGTGCGGAGAGGAAAGGAGGTGAGGAATGAGGAGAGTGAGGCCTCCATCATCGAACAGCCACCAGACGTCGATCACTGCCTTTTTCAGCTTCCGCTGGAACTGATTGATGGAGGCCAGAATGTCCTTCTGAATCGCCGACATCTGTCTTGACCTGCAAGAAAGTAACTGTCAGGTTGGTTTGTTGATCGGTGGAGACAGCTAATGGTGATGCTCAGTCATGCCACTTGCACCCGCCAGCCCACTGCGTCCCGAACTGCAGCCATAGAGAAATTTGAAAGAGAACTTAATCTAAGGCACGATTAGCTGTGGGACTGGACCTTCTATTTAGTGATCAAACCATACTTGTAACAGAGGTCTGGGGGGTCTGGTCCCACCCGACTTAGGCCAGACCCCCCAGATGGGGACCCCCGAGACGATTTCGCCGACCCCCCCGATTTTTTGGCAAGTAAATTTTTGCAATTTTTTTTACAATTTCAGACACAAAAATTGCCAAAACACTTTTTAGCTGTATTTCAGCCCAAATTAGCGATTTTAGCCCAAAAATTACGATTTTTTTCGATTTTTGGGCCTTTTTAGTGCCCTACCCCCTGCCAAAATTTTGGCTCAGACCGGCCCCACCGGCCGGCGCCAGACCCCCAACCCCCCTCCCCCCTTCGGCGGATGACCTGTTACATGTATGGATCAAACGATATTGCTGACAAGCCTAAAAGTCAATGTCAGCTTCGAATTAAATTGAGTACTTGGTGTAAAATATTGGATAGAACAGCAAAATTAATTAACAGAAAGTGAATAAAAAAGTTGTTCATGTTTCAACTTCAAATCTTCGATGACAGTTAATTGTTAGAAGATAGGATGAAGCGCACAATGCACATATTATTAGTGCTGAAAAGTTGCAATTATGGCTTTTCGTAGTCAAAATTTTTTACTCCTTTTTAAACATGACCATCTATCGATATAGAAAAATAGTGGATAATATCGATTTTCGACAGCGATATATCGTGGGAACCCGCGCAACTGTACTGCTTATGTATGGAATAGTTTCTCAATTTTGAAAGGTTGAATTGAACCGTAAGTCCGATTTTGGCCTAATTTTTGTTAGAACAAGCTAATTGAACCCTTATTACAGTCAGACACTAAACGCCGTTTATGGTACCGACACCATATATGGTACCACCACGTTCCGGGCCTGTGGTCGCACCATATGGTACCCCTACCTTCGAGCACTGTGGTGGTACCAAATATGGTGCCGGTACCATACATGGTACCCCTACATTGAGGCCAATTTCGCACTTGATTTTCTGTCATTAAACTCAATTTTCTCGTAAACGCAAGCTGATAGGCAAACCACTAACCAAAATGTAGAGCAATGATAGCTCAACGAAATTCTGCAAAAAAATATGCCACTATAGGGGTTGCAAAAGAGTTAGAGCGCCAAAAGTGGCTGAAGAGTATTTTAAGAACCGGAATTTTTAAATGAAAGAAAGGTGAAAAAGTTAGGCATGCATGGGCATCGGTGGTTGGTACATGCATTCGATCAGCCGAATCTGGTTTTTTCGTAAGACAATGTAAGAGGCCAATCCTAAACTACAAAGTTCAGAAAAGGGTGGGGAAGTTGGTTGAGCGCCGGAAAAGATCGCAGGGTTGCGAGTTGGAATCGAAAAGAAAACGTCTCCAAAAACGTTCAGAATCGTCTGTAAATACATTTAACACCTATCATTTTGTTTGAACTACAAAGGTTTACTGTACTAGACACTTCAGTCATGACTGAAGAGTCCTCAGCTCTCTGAAAATGGGCATGCTTGACTACGTACGGGACCAAAAATTCCCAAATTGAATTTATCGCTTACTAATCGAAATTCAGACTTAAAACATGCCTAACTTTTTCACCTTTCTTTCATTTAAAAATTCGGGTTCTTAAAATACTCTTCAACCACTTTTGGCGCTCTAACTCTTTTGCAACCCCCTCTAGTGGCATATTTTACTGCAGAATTTCGTAGAGCTATCGTTGCTCTACATTTTGGTTAGTGGAACGTTTGCCTATCAGCTTGCGTTTACGATAAAATTGAGTTTAATGACAGAAAATCAAGTGCGAAATTGGCCTCAAGGTAGGGGTACCATATATGGTACCGGCACCTTATATGGTACCGGCACCACATATGGTACCACCACAGTGCTCGAAGGTACCGGCACCATATATGGTACCACCACAGTGCTCGAAGGTAGGGGTACCATGGTACCACCACAGTCCCCGAGCGTGGTGGTACCATATGGTACTGGCACTAAATATGGTACCTCTTCGAATAAGTGGAGTGGTGGTACCATGGTAACACCACAGGCCCCGAAGGTGGGGGTACCATATATGGTGCCGGTACCATATTATATGGTACCACTACCTACGGTACCGATACCATATATGGTACAGGCACCTTATATGGTGTCGGTACGATAAACGGCGTTAAGTGCCTGACTGTATTATTTCCAAGTATACTCCTAGCAACCAACACTCCACAGAAAATTATATAAAATATAAAAAAAAAGAGCAGAAATGGCCCAAGCGGGCTAATGATAGCAGAGAAGCAATGCTAATCCAAAGAATGGTTCAGCATGGAGGAACCAAGTTATTCCCGCGCTATTGAAGTTGTTAAAACGAACGATTGTAAGACCAGAGCTACTTGCGTGCTTGGATCAGAACGCAATGCCTCTCCACTTTTAAGTTGGAAGCACCTAAATGTCACTGAAAAACCAAGAGCGGATATACCACCAGCTAATCGTACCCAACCAATAGAAAGCCCAGTGCCAAAAAAAGCGTGAAAGGGGAAAAGCGTGTTTCGGCAACAGAGAACCACCGTGACCTTATTAAGTTAGACAGAGAGACAGACAGACAGAGAGAGGATAGCAGATAGTTATTAATTCTAGCTAACATACAGCTCGGTTATGGTGCTCAAGCCGACACAGTCCGAGTTAGCAGAGGGTCTCGGCGAGGTCCTTCTAAATGAGATTGGTCGCAAGCCACGGCTATCTCTCTCACCCGCTCATTTGCATACTCTACACACCAACAAGTACTACCTGAAGGCCAATAGCTTGGTGGGAGAGGGCGGTCCGGTGGCGGTCGCTGATTGGTCGACGGTGGAGGCGGCGCTCCGGTCGCTCTCGTCGAGCTCCGGCTCGGCTTTCGGCGTCTCCAGCAGGATCGGAAACTTCTCGGCGAACGAACTGGCCGCTGAAATAGGACAGAATTGGACAAACTGATAGAGTGGATAATGGTAATCTAGTGAGTTAAAGAATGCACAACCACCACCACTGCACGTTCACCAGCCACCACTAGAAGCGGCCCCATCACTCAACCTTACACAGCACGGCCTGCGTTACATGGATCCTAGCTGAAATGCCAACACAAACGTCACTACTGACAGACAGACAGACAGACAGACAGACAGACAGACAGACAGACAGACCGACCGACCGACCGACCGACCGACCGACCGACCGACCGACCGACCGACCGACCGACCGACCGACCGACCGACCGACCGACCGACCGACACATGCAACAGGGGGTCGAAACCGACATAGGCCAGAACGGCAAATGAGACCCAAATGAAGTTTTCTGATCCCAACTAAGGAACAAGAGCTGTAAGGGACGGACATTGTCAAATATCGTCATACAAGTAACAGGGGATCTGCCCCCACCCGACTTAGGCCAGGCCGCCTGCGAGACGATTTTTCTAGCAAGCAATTTTTTGAGCAAATTTTTGCGATTTTTTTACAATTTCAGACACTAAAATTGCTAAAAATCGCCTGTAAAACAGAGCTTTTTACCTGTACTTGAGCCCAAATTAGCGATTTTTGACGATTCTTAGTCGAAATTTGCGATTTTTGACCGTTTTTGAGTGAACAACTCCGCTCCCTAGAATTTGGGTTCCCTGTCTGTCTGTCTGTCTGTCTGTCTGTCTGTCTGTCTGTCTGTCTGTCTGTCTGTCTGTCTGTCTGTCTGTCTGTCTGTCTGTCTGTGTCTGTCTGTCTGTCTGTCTGTCTGTCTGTCTGTCTGTCTGTCTGTCTGTCTGTCTGTCTGTCTGTCTGTCTGTCTGTCTGTCTGTCTGTCTGTCTGTCTGTCTGTCTGTCTGTCTGTCTGTGTCTGTCTGTCTGTCTGTCTGTGTCTGTCTGTCTGTCTGTCTGTCTGTGTCTGTCTGTCTGTCTGTCTGTGTCTGTCTGTCTGTCTGTCTGTGTCTGTCTGTCTGTCTGTCTGTCTGTCTGTCTGTCTGTCTGTCTGTCTGTCTGTCTCAGTCAAGCAAGGTGCAATGGAATACAGGCAAAGAGTAGGGCAGATGAACTTACAGTCGGAGCGTTCCTTGATTCCGAGGGACTTCTTAGAGGCGGAGCCGTTTAGAGCGGCGGCCGAGTCAACGGGTCTCAGTCCTACCGAGCTGGTGGCCTCGGCTCGCACGCTGACGTTCTGCGGCTCGAACTTGAGATTCTGCGTGTCGCCCACTCCGTGCTCCTTCATCATTTCGCTGAAGTCCAGTCCGTTCGGCATGCGCAACACTCCGCAGGCTAGGTTGTTGTCGAACGCATCGCTGAAAGAAACCGCTGCAGAACTCAATCAGCCGATCGAACGAAACAAAAGTCTGTCTCTATGATTCTCTGTCTGATTGACAAGCACTGATCAACCTTTTACACGGTAAGAACAGAAACTCGTGCCAACATGTAGAAAGAGGTGAAGAGAAATTGTTTTTTTTTTCAGGGACTGGTTGTTTGGACCACTTTACCGGCACCAAATCTGAACTGTTGTACAATTTATGGGTGTGAAGAAAACGAATTGCTTAAAAAGATCTATTTTTCTCGGCCGAATAACACCTAATTTTTTGCCTGACTGGCCTCAAAATTAATAGATATTTTTTAAGTTCCTCTGCTTTTGTGGTTACTAGACCTTTTGGTCCTTCTGGAACAAACATCTACTGAATTGAATAGAACAATTGAACAAGGACTAGAGAAAAATCAGAGATACTACAATTTGGCTTTGAGTTGAAACATTAGTTAGCACTAGAATCCCGATCACAAAATTGAGATTTTTGCATTACGAATTGATTTAGTAATTTATTAATGTATTTGCCTTACACAAATCTCGTTCATACATGGGACGGAAAAATATAGGGGTGTGCCTTTTTGGCTAAAACCGCTTTCCCAAAAAAGTTCGTCCGATTTTCGGAGGGGGTACGGACTGAAAATTTTTCGCTTTCCCACTTTCCCAAAAAAACATTGCCAAAATTTCGAAGGAGTCGAGCTGGCTGGAGTAGCACCTGCCGGCGAGTAGGTATTGGCCGACGAGGGGTTAAATCGACCTGACCTGTATGTTCTTACAGCCATTTTTTTAAATTCGACCCACCCCTATGACCCTTTCAAGACATTTTTTCGGCCCATGAATGGATTAAAGTAATTTTTTCAGCAAATTTTTGCTATTTTCTAGAATTTCAGACACCAAAATTGATTAAATCGCCTCTAAACCAGCACTTTTAGCTGTATTTGAGCCGAAATCAGCGATTTTCCCCGATCATTCCTACTTGGAAGCAACTAACACTTGGTGCGTTGGCCAAAAGACTTTGACTGAGGAAAACTTTACACATGCAACCAAGTAATCTCTGCACAGACTAAGAAAGGGGAAAAGACAAGCAATCGATTAAGGATGTAAGGGAAACTTACTGAATGACTCCAAAGTAGTCCTCTATCTTCTCGCAGGAACTGGAGCGGTAGTCGTTCTTGAAGCCCACCAGTACTATGTTCGGCTTCAACTTGCCCAGACCGGCCAGCTGATGGAGAGTGTGCGTTCCGGAGCGGAGACTGGTGTTGACGATGGGACAGTAGAAAGCTTTCACCTTCCGCTTGTCCAGCCAGTGAGTGATCTGTCGCGCCAGCTTCTGCACCGCCATCATCACTCGGTCGGACGGAGGGTACTGCAAACTATTTCTTTCGCTATAATACCTACACGCCCCTCCGATTTATCTGACACGTATTTTTGGGCAAATACAGTCGATCAAGCTTGTAAATGGAAGCTTTGGTAAACGGAACAAACGCGCTAAATAAAACAGAAATGCTGGGAGTAGCCGTTTTCCCTAGACTTTTGTTCAGGACAAAAGCTCGCATGCAAATGGACTAAAGAGCTGACCAGCACGACGTGTCCGCAGATCATGAGACTGTTGTCTTTGGTGATGTTGGAGACAAAGTCGACCAGAGACGGCCGGGCCACCGGGTTTCCGGTCATCACCAGCACCTGCGGTCTGTAGTTCTTCACGTGCTCCTCGGTGGCACTCAGTCGCAGCATAGACTGCAACGCACTCTTGTAACTGTGCGCCTGCGCACTAGAGCCCCAGTTCACGTCTGAAACACCACATTACTACTGTTACTACAGTCAAGCTCTCTTTCACTATTACAGTCTGCCACTTTACGCCGATTGTGGTACCGATACCATGGGGCTACTAGTCTAGGTACTCCGGTACCATATTATAGTACCCCCACGTTCGGCCATTGTGACGGATGGTACCAGCGGCACCATATGGTACCTAGACCTTCGAATTGGCAACTGTACCGCTACCATATGGTACCACTTCATTCTAATTTCGTACCATATACCGGAGATTTCCACTTACTATCCCACCCCACTTAATATCCCACTGGGATATTACATGGACCATTCTTCCGCTTTATATCCCATGGCATATTACTTGGCGGCAATGTTTATGTCAGATTTGAATAATTTTCTTCACACATGCATACTGTGTATCTATGATAAAACATTGTTCCGGTTAAAATCCCATGCTGTTTCCAGTTAATATCCTCTGGCTTTGTCCAGTTAATATCCCTGGGTTTCCTCAGATGGGGGGTCGAGGGGGGGGGGTTCGTCCAGAGGTGGGGTCCAAAATATCAAAAAGCTCCAGAACGCCTGGAAATGCGTTTTTAGCACGTTTTTTTCAGTAAGGATGCTAAAAATCGCAATTTTAAGCTGCCAAATAGCTTTTTAGAGCTAAAAACAAGCAAAAAATGACAAAAAGGGCTTCCAAAAACACCGATTTCTCTTAAATATCAGCAGTGGAAGCGCCAAATTCGGTTTCCAAAGGCTTTTCAAGTGAATTTTAGGCTAAAAATTAGTGATTTCTGACCCAGTTTGTTAATACTGGAGCCACCACTAGTACTTGTATTTTTTGGTCGGGGGGGGGGGTCCCTTAACCTGTCTCGGGGGGGGGGGGGGTGGGGGGGTTGGCCTTTCCAGCTGGGGGGAGTAACCCCCCCAAACCCCCCTAGTACATGTATGGTGTGTCTTTAGGAATAATTCAAAGAGCCAGTGCAGTGGAAGCGTAGTAAAGTGACCTGGTTTTCGGTAGTGCACATATACGTAGAGGACGGCCACGAAGCCGAAAGTGATGAGGGCAGTGCGCCAGTCTATTACGAACATCACCAGAATGCACATCACGGCGCCCAGCAGCGACAGCCACATATTGTAGAACTTGAAACTCGGACGGAACCCTGACAATTGCACCAACTCTATTTCAGCAGTCCAATCTCTACGCACTACTAACCGGGCGATTCGGCGAACGAAGCATCGAAACAGGAGTAGTTTATTAGCGCGTAGGAAGCGAGAAAAAAGTTGGAGATAATTGGAGCAATGGCGTTCAGATCACCTGAAGACTGATTTTGAATATAATGAGCCTATTAATTAATTAATTACCGATCAGAATCATCAGCAAGGCGATAGTGAAAGCCAGTCCGTAGGCTCGGCGGGGTTCGTCGGCTTTGCCGTAACCCTTGGCGAACACGTGGATGTAGGGAAAGAGTCGGTCTTTACAGACCGCCTAAAAATCACGAACAAATCAGGCTTTTCAGCGAACACCAACCAAAGTCAACTAAACAGTCAGAAGAGGAAGAGAATTTTTTGAGTTGGCTCTTAGAAAAGGACTGAAAGGACAGAGAAATCAGTGACGTGTACCAAACATGGGACGGTGGCTGAAGGAGTTTACCACCCCTCGTAGACCAATATCCCCTCGGCCGGTCATACCTCCACCCGGAGGGAGAAACTTTTCGCTTATTTAAAGCAAAATAAGGCGTTTTTTACTTTTCCCCCGAGATCTCCAGACCCCTCTTCGGATTTTTCCGGCCCATCATGTATGACCTGTAGAGTTTAGACTGATTTCTTAGAAACTGGAAGGAAAGAAACGGATCACCTGAAACACTTTGGGAGCAGAGACCAAAGAAGCTAGAGCTGAGCTTAAAGTGGCAGCTACGATGCCGGCTGTAATCAACGGACCCCAAGCACTCTCCAGTTCCATTATCTAGAACTTATAAAACCATGTAAGGCTCTAGAATTAAATCCCTTTTACAGTATCGGCGAAAAAATCTCCACCCCTTTTTCCAACTTTACTCAAACGATTTGTTCTCAGTCATTTCTCTATCGATATGGCTAAAATTTGCAGGATTGATTACCTTTACAACTGATTACATATTACATGTAAGTTTGGCGCCAAAATTCTTACCCGTCCTGGTTTTATGACCCGAAAATTAAGAATCAGGTTCGGTCCACGCGGCATACTGACTGGCCAGCCCTATAGTTCAAAGACACCAAAATTGGGGAAGTTCAAAAACATGATCGAAAATCCCATAGTTATGAAATCTGTGCCTTCTGGAATCAAAGCACTGAACCTGTTGATAATAAACACAGATTGTAGTTGGAAGTTCGATAAATGAATGAATCTGATATTTGAAGTCTGTTACACATCATTTAAGCCAAATCGATTAAGAAATGAGCGAGAACGGTAAAACATCTGAATAAAGTTTGAAAAAAAGCGCACACTTTTTATCCATACTGTATAAAGAGACAATGGAGACCGGCAGACCAAACCTGAAAGTAGTTGAGAAGACCGTAGCTGCAGGTGTTGTTGAAGAAGCAAGTGGGCTGGGTTCGGTTTCCGCTCATCCAACCGATCATGTCGTCCAATCCGGAGGCGTCGCGCAGACACGTGGCCCCGGTCAGCCACACCCCCGACGCGTAGATTACGGTAGTGAGGAGGATGGCCAGCAGAGTGCCTTTGGGAATGGCCATCTGTGGCTCGGCCAGATCGCCCGAAATATTGGCGCCGGCCATTATTCCGGTGGCGGCCGGGAAGAAGACCGAGAAGACTGAGAAGAAACTCTCGCCGTCGCGAAAGTTCGGCCCGAAGTTGTCGCTCAACGTACCCCCTGAAGTGGAAATCCGTACTGTAGACAGACACCTGACAGAAAAACAAACAAAAAAACAGACTTGCAACCGTAACAGGGGGTCTGGGGTGGGTCTGCCCCCAACCCGGCTTAGGCCAGTCCCCCGCCCCCCCTCTGATTTTTCTGGCAACTAAATTTTTGAGCAAATGTTTGCAATTTTTTACAATTTCAGACAGCCAAAATCGCCTGCAAAACATTAGCTGTATTTCAGCCCAAATTAGCGATTTTTAGCTAAAAAATTGCGATTTTTTCGATTTTCGAGCGTTTTCTAGTGCCCAACCCCCTCCCAAAATTTTGGCTCTGACCCCCCCGGCAGGCGTCAGACCCCCCAAGCCCCCTTCGGCAGATGACCTGTTACATGTATGCTTGCAACTGTTGCCAGGTGGCTCACCATTGCTCCAGTTTTTTAGCTGGGAAGCAATGTTTTGAAATTACTATTTTTTCAGAGATAAATTCTAAAAACTGATCACAGTTGCCGTTAGTCGTAGCGTTGGCGCCCATAGTTTCGGGTCTGGGCGTTCCAAACATACATGGGCCGGGGTAGGGGGTTTATCCCCTTCGATTGGCCATCCACCCTCGCCGGTAGGCGCTGCGGTAGCCCCCTCTGAAAATTTTGGCGACCAATTTTGGAAGAACATAAAACGACGGTCCACAACCGCCTCCGAAATTTTGGCAACCTTTTTAGGAAAGCGATTTTCTACTCTGGAGCCTCCCACCCCCGACGAAAAGCCAAACAGACGAAACAGACTTTTCCCAAACTGTCTCGGAGGGCGGCGGCGAGTTGGGTTGGCCTTCCCAGCCGGAAAAAACCCAACCCCCTAGTATAATAATGTATAGCAATTTATTTACTAGGCAAGCAATTCTTATTTTTTCAACTATACAAATTGTTAAAATTGTTGACGCGATTCGTGAAAATTTGATTTAGCAACTTTTGAACGAAAATTACGATTTTCCGCACGTTATCAGCGGAATTTCGCGCTTCAGAAAATTAATTCAACAGCTTGATTTTACTGAGTACTTGCGGGGAAGGGCACTCGTCGGACAAACGGCCACGCCCTCCCCTTGATCTGAGTTGCTTGTTATTCTGTTGGACGTGTATTAAACATTCACATTCAAATTTCAGTACCGGAGCTAGACCCAGAACGTTTTGGTCAGAAGGCCCCCAGCCGGACTCCGAATAAAAAGCCGCTTTTTGGACGTAGGATAATAATCCAAATAGAGCTAACAGCTCACACTCAAACCCGGTGACTCCGCGTTTCTGTTGCCTATTGGAGACGGGCAGCAACAGACCGAAGTAGTAGTTAACCAGCGAGACCAGCAAAATCGCCAACAGTCCGACTTGCATTTTGCTCTCAAAACTGACTCCGATCAGACAAACGCCCATCAAAATCAGACAGGTGCCTGTAAAACGGACGTATTATAATTATAAAAAGCGAGACCACGCCCACCGAGTCCGACGATTCGGATGTCGTTCATTCCGCCGTCGACGATCTGACTGTCGCTCTCGCGCATCAGATCTCTGATGGTCTCCGAAAAGCCGACCACGTACATGGCGGCGCCGACTGCGTTGGCGAACGCAAAGATCAGACCGATACTGCCTCCGAACTCGGGACCCAACGACCGACTGATCATAAAATACGCTCCGCCTACAACCACACAACTGCTTTATATGGTCTCTCTCATGCATGTAACAGGGGGTCTGCCCCCACCCGACTTAGGCCAGACCCCCCCGGATGGGGACCCCCCCCCCCCCCGAGACGATTTCACCGTCCCCCCCCCTCCGATTTTTCTGGCAAGTAAATTTTCGAGCAAATTTTTGCAATTTTTTACACTTTCAAACACAAAAATTGCCAAAATCGCCTGCAAAACAGCACTTTTCAGCCGTATTTCAGCCCAAATTAGCAATTTTTGGCGATTTTTAGGCAAAAAATTGCGATTTTTCTCGATTTTTGAGCGTTTTTTAGTGCCCACCCCCTCCCCCAAAATTTTTGCTCAGACCCCCCCGGCCGGCGCCAGACCCCCCAACCCCCCCTCCCCCATCGGCGGATGACCTGTTACATGTATGGTCTCTCTGGTTCTAATTTGGAATGCATCTCAGCCACAACTAATGAATGCAGTGTTTGATGCAGTGGCGTAGCCAGGGGTGCAGATCCTACATGTAACAGGTGGGTCTGGGGTCTGCCCAGACCCCACCCTTAACACAATTTTTCCAACCCCGCCTCCGATTTTTCTGGCAAGTGATTTTTGAGCAAAATTTTTCGATTTTTTTACAATTTTAGACCCAAAAACTGCCAAAATCGCCTGTAAAACAGCACTTTTTAGCTGCACTTGAGTCAATTAGCGATTTTTTGCGATTTCTAAGCGTTTTTAGTGCCCAACCCCTCCGTAGAGTTTGGAAATCATCTCGGGGAGAGAGTCCCCATCCTGGGGTTTGGCCTAAGTCGGGGGGGGGGGAGAAAACGTAATTGCCAGTTTGGCGCACCAACAAGCCGTGCGCTGTGCATTCAGCACTCTGCTTCATGATTTAAAACTGAGAAATCGTAAACTTTTATTTTACGTTCGGTTAATTTAGCTGCTTACTCAACTGAAATTCTTGCTTTTTTGCGATTCTTGCTAATTACTATTGTTTTGCGTTGGCTGATAAAAGTGTGTAATATTTAACTTCAATCGCAACAGATTATTAATTTGGCACTGAAACGTTACTTTGCGCTGCAATTTCGGTTAGAGAATTTTAAGAGTTATAAGCTACTAAAAGTTAACTGATCCTAATCCTACGGTCACTGTTAGGGTCAGTCCCTAATTGGATGGAGTGTAGGCGCCCTTTCAGATTAAACACCTACCCCCTTTGATCTCTCCATTGGTAGAAATGGCACACATGGAAATGGCAGTGATTGTGGTGACGACGGCAGATAAAAGCACGATCAAAGTACCCAAGCCTACAACTTGCATGTCATTATTGACACCTTAAGAGAAGAAGAGAAAAGGGTATTCGACCTATTCCGGCCTGGCCGGCCACCCAGCTTATGCGCAGGTAAAGCATAACACCGAGAATGTTTAGGATGCATCGTACAAAAACTCCCTTCACCCAGCCGAACTTCACTCTTCCCGGCGTCTCTGGCGGTTTGTAGGCCTGCAACTTTCCCGACGTGGTCGACGCTCCACTCGGCTCCTGAAAGATACCAGTGATTAAATAGATCTGAATCTTAGTAGAAGTAGAAGTATACTTCCCAGACAATGCACAGTACATACGTACGTACAGTAGTCACAAATAGTCTACAGTGCAGATCTTAATGACAAGGTAATTAGGACTGAGTTAGCTCAAGGCTGTTTTATAACTCAGCCCAGACATGGGCAAAGGGGGGGGGGCTGTGGGGGGGTTGACCCCCCTCAGGCTCTGACCTACCCCCCTCAGCCGGCCGCTACCCCCCCTCAGGAATTTTTTGGTAGAATTTTGTATAGAAAATTATGATAAAAATATGCCTGGATTAGGTGTAAATGAGCTCAGAATAGCTTATTTTAGCTTATTTTAATGAAAAATAAGCCAAAAAACCTTGATTTTCGCCAAAAATCGGACTTTTTGGCTTACCACCCCCTCAGCCCCCCTCAGGCGCTCCTACCCCCCTCAGCCCCCCCCTCAGGAATTCAAAATTCTACCCCCCCCCTCAGCCGAAATGCTAGCCCATGTCTGACTCAGCCTTATTGGTTAGTAACACGAGGTAAATTTAGGTGACTGACTTAATCTTAAACAGATTATGCTCTATTTTCAGTCAGACTGTGACTTTTATCCTTTTAAGGGTCATGCCACAATCGAACGGAATATGTACCAGTAGAAACAAACATTCTAGCGTTCGTTTCTGTTGTAGTGCGCTAAGCGTTTCTGTTGAAACATTCATAGTTTGAAGAATACTTTTATGCCGCACTGATTCGTTGAATTTAAATGCTTGTTGATGTAACAGATCATCGTGCCATATTTACGTAACGATAGGTCATCCATCAAAAAGGGTTGGTCCCTCCCATCTCAGGTCGCCGCAATCCGTCTTCAGCGATTTTTTGGACGAATTGTGTATAGAAAACTAGTGTTCCGACGAAATCAAAATTCGTCGATATTCGATATCGATATTTTCAGCTCAATATCAATCGATATCGATATTTATAGATATGCAAGAAAATCTGAAAATTTAAAAGACCAAATTGCTTTCGATGCAATCAGCGATCTGATATCAATTAAGCAGGGAATGGCAGAAAAGGTAGTGGCCCTTCTGAAGCCCTGCAATAAAAGGTTGATCCCCTCAGGCCTATGCTCCACCCTCATTAGGCATAAAGAGCTCAGACAGAATAGCGTATTTTAACTTATTTTAGTGACAAATAAGCCAAAAAAACTTGACTGTGGTAAAAAATCGGACTTTTTGTCTTACCATCCTTTCGACCACCCATCAGTCCGGCGGTATCCCCTCAGGATTTGAAAATTTACCACCCCTCAGCCGAAATGCTAGTCCATGTCTGCTTCTGCCCTCCTGCTTTAAGTGTTGTTGTTTGTTTTTGAGTTCCACTGTCCTTTCGGACAGATCAGGACACCCCTCGCTCTGTTCAGAGCCCTTCAATGGGGTAGCCCTGCCTACAAACAAAAACAACCTTCCCCTTTGCTGCCAGCGGTTGCTCAGGCAGCGCCGGTTCGGTTCCCATTTACCTACTGGCCATCCCCGGCTTTCGGCGGTCTGGGTTGGGCTTTACGTCGACTACTTCCAGTCGCTTCGACCGGTTTCGAACCCACAAACAACCGCTCTCACGGATGCCGGGGGCTGCCGTGACACACGGGATAGCGTAAACTACCAAAGGCCAAGACACGACAAGTGTGAGCAGTTCTTCAGTGCTGCTGCAGACATTTAAGAACTAAGCGTTGCTGTCTGAAAGCTGAGAATGCCGAGAAATTGATGTTCCTGCCATTGTCAGGGGTTGACTACCATCGATTTCTGAGTTGTCCAGGAAAAACTGTATTTTTACAGTTCCAGAGAGATAAATAAGCTTAGTGTCAGTTTTGTTTTCCCTGTTTTCCACACAAAAAATATCGAAAATATCGATGCGAAATATCGCGATATCGATATGGATATCATCGATATTGGAAAAAGGGTCGATACATCGACTCTTCGATATCGATATATCGTCGGAACCCTAGCAACTATAGTCCTTGCCAAAAAAGAGCGGACTGGCGTTTTTTTGCGAATAACTCCTTATGGGTGCGTCGGAGCGCTTTTTGCCTCATAACCAAAGTTGTAGAGTGGCTCGAGCTCGGTACTATGGTGCAACATAATCTGCGCAATGGAAAAAAAATCAGCTTTTCCTGTAGTTGAGATGAACGCGAGTTTTTCAGTGAATTATAATCTACAGGCCTCAGGGATTTCAAAAATGTATTCATATTACTTCTAGGTGGAACGGTTCCAGAGTTATACACCATCAAATTTGGCCGAAAATGGTAAAAATGGCCATTTTTGGCGATTTTCACTTTTCTGGGGGCGGGATTAGAATTGCTCTGGACCAACTCAGCCGATCAGGCTGAAATTCACAGATATGGTGTAAAATTTAGTTTTACGTCGATTGAGACACATAAGAACCCTGACAAATTGACCCTGATACCGTAGTCCCGATTTTTTCAACTTTAGGTCATTTGAATTTTTCTCTGCTAGTATGTAGTAGTTTAAGCCCTCCACTGTGGTTAAAAATGTAGTTTACAATGTTTTGAATCGATTTCAGTCCATTCTGAAGCCATTCGGATACTGTAGTGTGTGGTCCTGGAAGGAAAACTGCATTTTGTGAAATTACGTGGTTTGTCGAATTACGAATTCGATTTGTTGTTTGTTTATAATTGCCGCTTATTGTTGTGCATTCCGATTCCGGCAGTCAGCGTACATTTCTACGCACGCAGGTCGGTCGTCAGCTTAATCTGCCTGATTTAGGGTCTGAACAGTTCGTTGTTTCTGGCTTTGCGCAAGCACAAAAAACCTGCAAGATGCCTAAGGTGCAATTTGGGATGCGACTAAAGTCTGGCGGTACTAAAATAATCAGCGCCTCTTTGTGCAATGAAATTACCCAACCACTGCTTCGAGAGCGTCTTAGTGAGGCGGTCTACCCTCAGTTGGCACGCTATGAACTGGCTGACCCTCTTTCAGCAGAGTCGGAGATCTCCTCAGTAGATATTCTCCTCGGAGGGGATTATTTCTTCGATATTGTGCAAATGCGCCCACTGATAAAGTTGTCCGACTCACTGTTTCTGATTAGCTCGCACTTGGGCTATATCCCAGCAGGCAAGCTGGAAGTTGAGGCCACTGAATCTAGCCAGCCCAATTCGCTTGTACATGCAGTGATCCAGAGTCCTAAGCGTCAATCTGACTTGGAGTTAGAACGGCTCTGGTCTTTAGATGCCATCGGTATTCGTGAGTCAGGCCAGAGAACCGAAGACGAACTTGTTCAGGCAGACTTTGACCGCACTGTAACTTACCTGCAGGACGAAAAGCGGTACCAAGTCCGCTATCCGTTGCGCTGCCCTGATTTGCATTTGGCCGATAATTATTTCCTTGCTCTCAATCGGTTAAAGGGGCTTCTAAAGCGGTTAGTGGTGTCCCCTGAATTGTTCAATCAGTATCACAAAATTTTCCAAAACTATCTCGAACTCGGCATAATTGAATCTGTCGACTCGCAACGCAGCGTGAGTGGTCCGGTCTATTATGTACCTCATCACTGCGTCATAAAGCCGGACAGTAGTGTAGCGTAGCTAGTTAAACCTACAGTAAGGGCCGCTTAAGCTTGTAGTAAACCTGCTTATCAGGTATTATTTAAGCGTTCCGGCCGGCCGATTCATCGGTCAGTGTATGTGTTCTTTCTCTAGTAAACTCTTGCTCTACTGTACGTACGCTCGGGCAAAGTCGCAACACTACATTTTGGTGACCGCGCAAATTCGGGATCAGTTCAGGTGCTTCTTTCTTTGCTTTCTTTATTGGGTTTTATGCTCTTCTATGGCTGCGGCTAGCGACCAAAGGGTGGAGAATCGTGACCTCGTTAGGGAAATTAATGAGCTCCGCGAAGCGGTTACGCAGGCCAATGGCGTTATTGGGGTTTTGCAACAACAGCTGCAGGCGGTTCAGAATGCCCAACAGGCGCCAGGCGAAGCTCAAGCTGTTGCTAGACACCCAATTCTGGGGAGTAAACTTCCTGATATCCCGTCATTTTCTGGACATTTAGGGGCGGACGAGAGTTTTCGTGATTTTATCGATAATTTTGAGCTTATTGCGAGAGCGTTGGAATGGGATCAAGGCCGTATGTGCCGTATGTTACCTACCTATTTAAAGGGTTGGGCAGCCGATCAATATCGGGAGTTGACTGACGCTGACAAAAATAATTATGCAAATTTAATTGGGCGGCTAACAGAGCGTTTTCAACCGAGAGAGGTGACTCAGTTGGTGGCACGACAATTCCACACTAGGAAACAGTTGGCTAAGGAAAGCGTTAATGATTATGCAGCAGAATTGCGTAGATTGGCTAGATTGGCGTATGCAGCCATGGCTCAGGAGAATGTAAACCGTATTTTGCTTGAAGTGTTCTTAGCAGGGTTGCTACCAGGTATTGGGGAACGACTAGCGTTGCAACCTAACCCAGAAACTTTTGATGGGGCAGTAAGTGCTGCAAGGCGTCATGAGCACTATTTAGTGTCCCATAATTTACCATTCTCAGGTGTTTTGTTGCCGACATCGGGGAAAACCATTCAAAAACAACTTATTTTTGGAGCGTCTGGTATGCCTGCTAACCCAAACAACGGGGCGTTTCCGAATGTCAACATGCAGCAAGGGCCCTCGAGGGGTTTCAGCCAAAACATAGATAAGGTGGCCGATGTGGAATGTTGGTGGTGTCATAGGAAAGGTCATGTTAAGCGGAGGTGTGCTGAATATATTGCCTACCAGAAGGGACTAGTGCCAAGTCAGTCAAGCCTTCCACAGGGGTCTACTGAACAGTCGGATATCCGCCATTATGTACGGGAAATCATAGCTGAATACTTGCAATACCCATTGTGGGGAAAAACAGAAGATCCAGACGTGCAGGACGCTGATGGAATTAATCGAATTTTCAACCTTACTCTGGATGGTGATTCTCGACTGGGGTCCATTTCTGAGCTTCAAGGAGTGTGAAAAGTGGAAGTTGATCAACAACTGATCACGGGATTGTGAACCGAGCGCAAGAGAGAGTCTGGGCTATGTACAGTAAGTAGAGTGTTTTTGTGTGGGTGTCATGGTTTTATGAGCCTACATGGCGCACTGGCTGGCGATATGCAGTTGGGAGTGTGGCATCAATGGATTTCAATTGTTTTTTGAAATTATCAGGGTTATTGAGCCCACTCTGGGGCATTGGTTCCGGTTATTGTCGTCTTTGTTGGAGGTTGCCAGCAATTTCCGCATAGCCAATCGCCCATATATTTGGTCCCCGGGTACAGTTCAGTGGTGCGCGCCCATTGTCTGTATAGACTGCATATTGTATGGGTGGCAACCTAAGTTTAGGGGACTGGTTGGTTGGTTGGTATGTAGTTTTGTAGCAAATAGTTTGTAGAAGCCTTAGGGCGTTTAGTTCTGTCTTTTGAGCCTTTTAAGGGTGTCAGATGGCAAAGATGGGAGACAACTTCCTAGGTATGGAGGAGTTTCTAACTGAGGAAAGGGTGAAACCAGTCAAGGTGTGAGCCCAAAGTGTAGCCTCTGGTGTATCGATTTTCCTAAGTTATAACCATTAGTGGGTAATAGGGATTACCAGTGTGAAGTGAAGTGAAATTGGGATTGCTGGGGAATTTGTTTGAAACTGTGACGGTGTTTTGTGCCTTGTTGAGTTTAGCCAAAAAAGTACCTCAAGGTGGTGGTGGAGTTTACAGAGTTGTATGCTGTGTACGGTTGTTGTATCCATTAAGTGGGATAACTGCTGTAATGGTGGCCTTTATGGTGTGTGTAATTACAAAACCGAATGGGTCTGCTATCGAGTGCATATGTTTTCCAGTGGTGACTATCGAAACACGCCTACATTTGTTTCAACCTCGCAGTGTTAGTTTACCAACTGGTGTAAAAGGGAAACCGACCATAGTGGTGTCAGATTTCCACGTTTGTGGTAACCAATGTGTGGGAAACCTTAGCAATAATGCGAAGAAAAACAGCTGTGGGAAATAGCTAAGTTCAAAGACATGTAGACAATTCAACCATATGGACCACACCTCAGCAAGGCGATGTGTCATTGGATTGGACTGTTTGCTGCTTGAAGAACACTGGAGATTGTGACCTGAATGTATTGTGTACGCAAAATTTTGTTCTGTGTGTCCACTCGTTAGTGTGCCCTAGGGTGATACTGTGTTAGTTCCTGAAAAGGGGTGCTGTTCCTGGAAAGGGGGAAATGTAGCGTAGCTAGTTAAACCTACAGTAAGGGCCGCTTAAGCTTGTAGTAAACCTGCTTATCAGGTATTATTTAAGCGTTCCGGCCGGCCGATTCATCGGTCAGTGTATGTGTTCTTTCTCTAGTAAACTCTTGCTCTACTGTACGTACGCTCGGGCAAAGTCGCAACACTACAGTAGCACAACTAAAGTGCGCATCGTCTTCGATGCCAGCAGTAAAACAAATAATCAGGCGCGCAGTTTAAACCAATGCCTCTATTGCGGCCCTGTCAATATGGAAGATTTGGTCGGGCTTCTTCTGCGATTTCGGCTTGGAAAGGTTGGGCTCCTGAGTGACATAGAGAAGGCCTTTCTACAGGTTGCTGTCGATCCTAAACAGCGTGATTTGGTCAGATTCTTGTGGCTCAGAGACCCGACTAATCTCTCCGTTGATCGGACTAATTTGCAGACTTATCGCTTCGCTCGCGTCAGTTTCGGCGTTATTTCGAGTCCGTTCCTATTGGCCGCTACCATTCGGCACCATATGCTGCGTCCTGAGAATCTCAGTTTTGTGTCGCGCCAAATTGCCGCAAACATTTACGTTGATAACCTTCTTTATGCGGTGCCGGATTTCGAGTCAGCTCGCAATTTTTATAGCCAGGCTAAAACCCTTTTTGCATCAGCTGGTATGAATATCCGTGAATGGACGTCGAATTGCGCTGACTTTATGGCGTCACTACCGTCCGAAGATGTCTGTCCAAAATCGAAAGTCAAATTGCTTGGCATGCAATGGGATACGGTAGCCGACTGCTTGGAATGGGCGGAGCCGCACTCTTTACCTGACGATGCAATACTGACAAAGCGCAAACTTGTGTCGGCTTTAGCTGCAGTTTTTGATCCTCTCGGGTTGCTTAGTCCCCTCATTATGCCTGCTAAATTCGTAGTGCAATCCTTGTGGGTCGAAAAAGTTGATTGGGATGTGCCCCTCACTGATCCCCAGCAAAAAAGAGCTCGCAAAGCGCTGTCTGAGCTTCAGACCGTATGCAGTGTCTCTGTGCGCAGGTTCATTGGCCCTGTTTCCCAGGGCATTTCGGTGCAATTGCACGCATTCACTGATGCCTCGAAGCGGGCTTACTCTGCGCTTGTTTATTTGCGTTTGCAGCTGCCTGACGGCTCCATCCAGTCAAATTTGGTCCTTACGAAAAGCCGCCTTGCACCGCTAAAGCAGATTACGCTTCCTAGGCTTGAACTTTTGGGAGTGCTTTTGGGTGTACGGGCCTTAAAATTCGTATTCCAGCAACTGCGCATATCTGTGTCTGATCAGTACCTTTGGACAGACAGCGAGTGTGTTCGCGCGTGGATCGCTACGGACCGGGTTCTCCCGCGGTGGGTTTACAACCGGGTTACCGAAATAAGAGATTACGGTTTGGTGCATTTCCGCTCAGTTCCCGGTAGGCAAAACCCTGCCGATATTCCGACCAAGCCTGAATTGTACCCAGAATTTGCTAGGAGCAAGGTCTGGTGGGAAGGGCCAGAGTGGCTTAGGCAAAATCCTGAAAGTTGGCCAGCCCCACAGACTTTGAACCTTAAGACTGCAGAGCAAACCTTTGAGATCAATTCAAGTGCGCAGGACTTCCCTGTTTCTGAACAAATCTACGTTGCAGCAGATCGCCCATTAACAATCGATCTGGATCGGTTCTCTAGTTTCACCACTCTGTTGAGAGTTACTGCTTGGGTGTTACGTGCAGTCAAGTCTTGGCGCAAATTACTAGAGCGCAGGCGTACTCGACAACGTACTAGAGCAAAACGGTTGGTCCGCCCTACCTCTGATTTGGACGCGTTAACTGCCGTTGAATTGCAGAGTGCCGAAAATCGCTGGATTCTTTGGGCGCAAGAGACTGGTTTTGCTAAAGAGCGAAGTGCGCTTTTGACTCGCGCTAAACCACTCCCTCCGCTAGCTCGGCAGTTAGGGCTGGTTTTAGATGCTGACCAAATTATTCGCTGTACTGGGCGCTTTGAAAACGCGCATCTAACTTCTGAAGCCGCTCAGCCAAAACTTTTGCCTAGAAACCATTCGTTGACGCGTCTGGTTATTCGATCAGTGCATGTAAAGGCTATGCATGCCGGCCCTAACCAGACCCTGGGTCTGTTGCGCTACAAATACTGGATACCGCAAGGCCGGTGGGCTGTTAAGTCAGTTCTACAAAGCTGTCCTGTTTGCCGGCGCTGGGACAAAAAGCCGTTTTTAGCTCCTCCCATGCCTTCTTTACCTTCCTTTCGAATAAACCGGCAGCCCCCTTTCCAATCCATTGGTCTGGATTATTTGGGGCCCTTGTTTGTGCGAGGGGAGGGCACAGCACCGCCGAAAGTGTGGATTTGCCTTCTGACTTGCTGTGTAACGCGCGCTGTTCACTTAGAGGTAGTAAGAAGTTGCGATGCAGAGGCATTTCTGGACGCCTTCAAAAGGTTCTGTGGCAGGAGAGGGGTCCCCAATCTAATTGTCTCTGATAATGCTACCCAATTCAAGCTCGCCGATAAAGCATTGGCTTTTCTGTGGAGTAAAACCAACTTCAAGGAGTCTAAAGTCTCGCAAGAATTGTCTAGCAAAGGCGTAAAATGGAAATTCATTCCATCTATGTCCCCCTGGATGGGCGGGTTTTATGAGCGACTCGTACAGTCCGTAAAACGTGTTTTGAAACGTGTAATTTGCTCGCGGATGTTAAAACTCGCTGAACTCGAAACACTTGTAATTGAGGCCGAAGCTGTACTCAACAGCCGTCCGCTGGTAGCCATTAACGAGTCATTCGAGAACGTTATTACGCCCGCTCAGTTGGTAGGAGGTCGCTCTAATTTTTTGCTGCCGCCTCTTTCCACAGACTCCGACCCTGAATTTACGCCTCCTTCCAACAAAGGCAAGCAAAGAGAGAAGCTGGAAGCTTACTGGCGCTCTACCCAAAAATACATAAACCAGTTTTGGAAGGAATGGTGCGCTTTGTACTTGCTAAATTTGCGAGAGGCTCATAACAGACTGTCACAAAGGGCAGGGAGTGTAGTTTCTGACCCACTTTTGAAGCCAGGCACTGTGGTGCTTCTAAAAGATTCTACCCCTCGAGCCCAGTGGAAATTTGCTAGAATCAAAAACCTAATTATCGGATCAGACGGCATGTGTCGTTCGGCTCAGGTCCGTACGGCTAAAGGGAAGTTGTTGATTCGTGCCGTCAAATTACTGATCCCTTTGGAAGGGTCAGCCGAAAACTAAAACTATTCACATGTACGTGTTTTAGCCCAATGCAGGTTGATAATGGTATCTTGTTGCCGGTTGCCAGGCGTCGATCGGTCTTGAATGTGCAAATGCCTGATCGGTACCCAGAGAAGTCTAACGCAGTCGCCTCCAAACCTGCTAACGCCTACACCTCTAACAACTACAAGGTGAATGTTCGGGCCAATAACTACGTACAGCGAGGACGTGGCATGCGTGGACGTGGCCGTGGGGTCGACAACACGCGCAAGTACTGTACCCACTGCCACAAAAGCAACCATTTCACGTGGGAATGCCGTCATTTGCAACGCAGTCATTTCAACCCCACTCCTCGTGGTGGATTTTACCCCTCTCACAACGGTGGATTTTACCCCCCTCCATATCCGGCCGTCGGGTACCCACAACCGTCTGGACACGTGCGCTCACAGACTGTTACCACTACTGTCAAGTACGATTTCGACGGTTCGGATAGTGGAGGGTCGCGGGGCCAGTTTTATCCAAGAGGACGAGGTGGACGCACTAATCGAGGAAGAGGAGGACAGTCTAATTCCTACTATCATCCCTACTACTAACTTTCTTCTGTTTCTCCGCTCTCCGGAGTGTCGAATTACGAATTCGATTTGTTGTTTGTTTATAATTGCCGCTTATTGTTGTGCCATTTGATTGTCAGGCCATTCGCAGTATGGCATTTACCGGTTGTCGAAGTTTTTCGTTTTTTAACAAAAAGAGAGGTTCGCTACTAGAACGCTAAGGGAGGAAGGAAGCTGTGTGTGGCAATAAAGATTTACTAGCTGTCAGCTCGGTTTGTTGGGACAGACGTAGTCTAGTTAGTCGTCGCCTATTTAGACCAACCGTACAGTATATAACCAACGCGAAGTATAATTGCTATATTTAGACCCGTGTGCAAATACGGTGCGTACTGCTCGCTTGTGACCGTCCATCGGGCCGATAGAAGGGAGGCGCAAGCGTTCATGGTTTATGCGGCAAAGAAATGCCCTATAGAGTAGGCACTAAGGGTTTTCATGGTCAGCGAATCCATTGCTGACATAACTATAATCACTGGGATACTGACTGTATTTTGAGGTCCCGACACGAAAAATGCTATTTGCCTTTATGCGTGACTGGTGCATGTAAACGCTGTATAGAGCAGGCAATAAAGGTTTTCAGAGGTGGGGAATCTATTCCTGACATAGGCGTCATCGCTGGATTACTGTATTTTGAGGTCCCAGAGCGCTTCCTTGCACCAGGCATGCATAAACGCAAAATAGCATTTTTCGTGTCGGGACCTCAAAATACAGTATCCCAGTGATTATAGTTATGTCAGCAATGGATTCCCTGACCATGAAAACCCTTAGTGCCTACTCTATAGGGCATTTCTTTGCCGCAGAAACCACGTAATTTCTACAAAATGCAGTTTTCGTTCCAGGACCACACACTACAGTATCCGAATGGCTTCAGAATGGCCTGAAATCGATTCAAAACACTGTAAAGTACATTTTTAACCACAGTGGAGGGCTTAAACTTCTACATACTAGCAGAGAAAAATTCAAATGACCTAAAGTTGAAAAAATCGGTATTACGGTATCAGGGTCAATTTTTCAGGGTTCTTATGTGTCTCAATCGACGTAAAACTAAATTTTACACCATATATGTGAATTTCAGCCTGATCGGCTGAGTTGGTCCAGAGCTATTCTAATCCCGCCCCCAGAAAAGTGAAAATCGCCAAAAATGGCCATTTATAGCATTTTCGGCCAACTTTGATGGTGTATAACTCTGGAACCGTTCCACCTAGAAGAAACATGGATACATTTTTGAAATCCCCGAGGTCTGTAGTTTATAATTCACTGAAAAACTCGCGTTCATCTCAACTACAGGAAAAGCTGATTTTTTTCCGTTGCGCAGATTAGCATTACCATGGCGCGTTGCGCGGATTAGGTTGCACCAGAGTACCGAGCTCGAGCCACTCTACAACTTTGGTTGTGAGGCAAAAAGCGATCCGATGCACCCATAAGGAGTTATTCGCAAAAAACCGCCAGTCCGCTCTTTTTTGGCAAGGACTATAGTAAACAATAAAAAGCCGTTATTTACTTGAGAAACGTTATTCTAGTTTAAATTCGGTAATCAGGAAACTCGCTGATACGAACAAAATTCCAAACTTGTTTGCTATAATATCAGAGGATCATTGCTATCATTGTTTGGCACCTTGTACATGAAACCTGTAGAATCGTTATGTTGTGGTGTCACTATTTTAAAAGCAAAAGCTTATTTTTATATGAAAGTCGGAACTGGGGAAAGTTGGAAGTGGGGAAACCATACAGGTAACATCAAGCGCACGCAATCCATCAATTTGATTTAGCTGTGAAACACTGCTTTTCACTCAAAATTCCTTGGCCCAATTCATTGCTTCTGCAATCACTTCCTTCCAAATCACCTTCTAATTAGTTTTCAGCATAAAAAAACTAATAATTCTCATCTGTCCGTCAACTTCGACACAACAGTCGATCAAAAACCAAAAAAAAACTCTGCTGCAGCTATAAAAGTTGACAGAAAGTTTGTTTGCTTCATCTGATCGGTGCTTAGTGATCAGTTTGATCAGTGCTTAGTCAATCTTGGAAGTGCAGACCAATGTAAACCAGGCGCGGCACATAAATAAACAAATCTCTTTCATCTTAATGGTCACAAAAAATCCAGTAATATTAGCAGAATTTGAAGCAGAAGGGAGGGAGTGAGGGAGGGCAGGGGCGATCAATGTCCGGGCCAGCAGCCCCCTGACTCGGCAATTAAGGACAGCAGAGAGTGGAGACTGCAATAGCTCTTGTCTTTTCTGTCAGGCCACTTCATGTTGGCAGGCGGGCAAACGGTCGGCGCTAATTACACTATCAATCGGCCAACAGCCGCCAGTCAGACACGTATTATATCTATTCGAAAATGCATACAATCCGGTGGTTATTAGGTGCAACATAAAATAATAAAAGTCATCCGGCCCCCATACTTCATTATGCCGACCGACCGATCTGGCCACCCCTAGAGAAAGCGCCGTTGTTAGCGCCAAAAGAGCAATCGATGAAATGGGCAACGGAAGCGAGTCTTTGTACGCCTGGTTGCTTCGCTATGCAACGCATAAAAGTCTGCATTAGTATAGACACGTGCAGGTCACGTGAGTCACACCTGATATGCAATAGTAGACGAGACGCACAGATTAGTCTGCCACCAATCACGTGTCGGTCGGCAGCTAAGGTAGACAGCCAGGTCTTAAGGCGATGCCAATTATTAAAATTTTAGTGGAAAGCTTGAATTTTTGTTCAAAAACAGTATAGATAAAAATGTCCGGTCATTATGTGCCATCGCTTTTTTTGAACTTCACTCAAACGTCTTGTTCTCGCTCAGTTCTTTATCGATTTATCTCAAATTTTAGTAAAAAGATTAACAAGATAACTGGCAACAAACTGTGGAAGTTCATGTGCGAAAATTCTAACGGGTGGTGGTTTTATGACCAAAAACTAAGAATCAAGGTGGAGCACGGAAAATCTATTTTTTAGGTAATTAAAAGAGTACGGCTTTTCAACTTGCAGAAATGATTGGTTTTGCCATTGGGCAAAACATATTGAGCGGACAGCCCTGTAGCTCAAAGGGCACTAAAATTGGAGAATTTCAAAAACATGGCTGAATGTAACTTCCTCGTAAAACAAAATGGCGATTTTGTTCTGAAGATTTCAATTTCCGGAAAACACCGTCAGAAAGACTTCTATGATGTGGAACAGAGTTTAAATACTGGGCTCATTAATTAGTTTGTCGAACTTTCTGCAAAAAGGGTAACACCGCTTCGAAATAAAAACCTAAAAATTTCCCCTCTTGATTGACTGATGTCAATAATGGTACTGCCACCGTATGCTAGGGTAGCGGTCAGACATGAGCAAAGGGGGCTGAAGGAGTTGAGCTCCCTTTAGGTCGTCGCTACAGCCCTCAGGAACTATTAGGAAGAAACTCTTGTATAGAATACAATAATAGAAGTATGGCTAGATTAGGTGTAGTAAATGAGCTCAAAATAGCCTGTTTAGGAAATTTTTGCCTGGAGGAAGGGTGCGTAGTTGCCTAAATTGATTTCTGTGGCTTAAAAACGCATCTGGAGGCTTTCTACCAGCCTCTAGCAACGTTGGGTAGATTTATATTCCCCCCTGGGCACCCCATGCACATTTATGAAATAAGTCAGTGGGCGTTTATTAAACATGTGCTTTTCGCCCTGATTTTTGAGGTTTCAGCCAATTTTTCAGCATATTGTTTTATCTCTTCCAGGACAAAATGTTTTAGCTGAATAATCGCCAATGGGCGTCTATTTGGAAAGGCCATTAGCCACTACTTGAAGGGGCGTTTATACAGAGGTAGGATTACTGTTTACTGTTGTTAAGGTAGTTCAATGTGACAGGACAGGTTTAGGTTCGGGCACAAAATAGAGCAGTGAAAGAAGAAACTCACGTCCGGAGCGATCTCAGTCATGTTGACCGTGACCTCGGCCTTGTCCTCGTGAAGTTGGGCTAAGGTGGGTCTCGACGCGATCGCCCCTTCGATCGACATTATGTTGCGGTAGTGGTCTATGTGAGGCACGCGTTCCAACGTCTCCACATTCCTCAAACAGTTGTCTTTCTTTGGTAATGCAATACAGACAAATTGTGCAATTCCATAAGTGAATTGAGCTGGTGAAGCGAGCCCACAGAATCTATACAATTTTGAGACTTGTATTTACTTGTAAATCTATTTTTGAAGGCTACTTTTTAAAACTGAGCTTAATGGGTTGTTTTGCAGCAGTTTTGTTCTAAAAATCGTCATCAAACTTGGGCTCAAATACAGCAAAAAAGAGCCGTTTTACAGGCGATTTTAGTAATTTTAGTGTCTGTAATTCTAAAACGTACGTGCCAAAAAAATCAGAGGCGTCCGAAAAAAAGTCTGTCCTAAACTACAAATGCTCTAAACAAACCTAAAGCTCTTGATATTCTGCGTGGTGTATCCTTCCTGTCCGGAGGCGCTCTTCTGCAACGAGGGGGTATCGGCCGAATCGTCTCCGCCCACCGAGAAATGGACCGATTTGCCCAGCTGCGTCGGTTCATCGGGACTGGGCCGGGTACTGGTGCTCTGCACGTCGAATCGGCCGTTCGATTTCTTGGCCGGTCCGTTAGATTGCTGCAGTTTTGCTTCTTCGTCGGCCGGAACCAACGGCTGCTTTTCTTCCTGACTTTCCGAATCGACGCTGCGGACGCGATCCACGTGAAATCGCGACGAACTGCACCGGATCATCCCTTTGCCTTCCTCCTGCTGCTGCTCGGGTTCCAGACTGGACGCCGGACGTTCGCTGGCGGCGCGCAGGTCCCGGTCCATTTTTGGGATTGTTTTAAAAATTAGAGAACAGTTTTAGCGCATCGTCGAGTTTCTTAGGATAGATTATTTGCCGAGACACCAGCACTAGCTGAGCGCCACCGGTTTGGTGACATTTTACACTGCTTTTTTGGTTGACACAGACAGATTTTTTGTTGTTGACTACTACTGCGCTAATCGTAGACGGTTAGCTCAAATAGGAACACAAAATTTAAAAAAAGGACTATCCTCCAAAATGAACTATCCTTCTTTCACTAATAGTTAAGCAAATGTGTTGGTAAACTAGAGCTAAAAGTGCTTGACCTACCACATACGAGTGATGAGGAATTTCTTTGGCTATGAAGTGGAGGCTATGTTGGAAGCCTATTCCCCTTTTTTCCGCCGACCATCTTAACTTTGAGCCTTGCTCGGCTTTAAGCTTAGGTTCAGGCTTACGCTTAGACTTATATTGAGGCGTGGGCTCAGGCCTAGGCTTCTTAGGAAGCCAAGTTTTAAAATAATGGCAGCTTTCTGGGTGGGGGAACAAGTCAAGAAATGGGTCGTTGACGCAACGCCTACCGTAACTAGAATTAAAGATTGAATGCTGCGTGAGAAAGTTCTAAAGTTTACCGCCATATTCAAATCCATGGTGTCCAAAAAATAATAACATTTCTTTTTGCTGACAATTTCGCAAATTTTTACCAAATTGGGTGAGGAAATTTGAAAAATAGGTACCAAAAGAGGGGAATCAAAGTGCTCATTCCGCCTAACAGGCCATATATTGTCATGTGTTGTTTCCCTCAATTCTCTCTTCAACAGATCCTTCGTCAACCTTACTATCTTGGGCCCGTAATCATAAAACAATTGAGGACGTAGGATTTCCTAAATCTGGCCGTTTAGGACGCGCGCGGGCCGTAGGATAATTGATAAAACTTAGAATGACCGCTCTTAGGAAACCCTGAGGCATAGAACTAACGACAACTTTTACCTAAAGGTCGCCACTCACGAGGTACCTACGGCCGCTTGGGCTTAGTATGTAGGTTTTACATTTCTCTTTCTTACTTCTTTGTTTCCTTTACCTTCCATTTTCCACCTTTCTATAATTTATCATGTGCAGCATGCCACAAACACTATTGGTTGCCGGTTAGAATTAGAATTAGGATAGGTAGGATTTGCAAAGTACAAAGGTACAGTACACACATGACTACCTCTCTTCTCATGCATGCATGAGCATTGCTTCCTATTCCTACTCTGTTGTGTTCCCTTTGGAATTTTTGTAGGTTAGTCCAGCGCCTTGCCTTGCCTTTGGCAAAGTATACGTGTGTTAACGTTAATCCTTCCCTTTGATAAAGTGAAGCGTGCAAAATCGGTCTCTTCTCTTTCTTGGCCATAATTTTCCTCTTTGAGCTTATTTCAGACCAAAGTCTTACGTAGTCAGTACGGAAAGCAATTTGCAGAGCGCCAACGCGCTATGCGACTAACATAAATTGCTAATAGGAAATTAAAATTAGGAAAATAGAATTAGCGCGTTACGTAAATTACTGATTTAACGTACTACGTTTGCTTGTACTTGAAACTTGAAACATTATACGAACCGCATGATGTACCAAGTGTTTAGTAACATGACACGCAGTCGTAGATAATATAATCAAATTACAGTTTGCGTCATAAAACCTATCAGTGCACTTCTTAAACTTCACCAAACTAGGGGATTCCTCAAACAGTCGAATTTCAATGCCTCAGTCACAGATCTCATTCAACAACGTAAGTGCCTCAGCCGAGCCGACCTCCTTCTATGACTGATTTCGGTGGCGCCGATAGTGTCTTCTTGACTTAGGAACATCTTGTAGGCTTGGATTTGCGTGCGTTTCTTTTCTCTCCCCAATTGTTCATACACTACTACTGTAGCTTCATCCATAACGATCTTCAGATCGCTTCCTTCCACAAGCCCTTCTCTCGGCGCAACGGAGGCCTTGCTCTACTGTGGGCAGGTATTGAGAAAGTACCTAATATCAGGTATCAGGTACAGGTATTTTAAAAGTACCCAATCAGGTATCAGGTATAGGTAGGTATTCACAAAAATACAGGTATCAGGTATTATCCCATAAAAAGTTAAAATCCGGATTTTAGCCGAAAAATCGCTCAAACTACCATTTTAGGCTCAAAAGGCAGCTAAAATCAGATTAGTTCCAGTCATTTTAGGATTTTTTCGTTATGAAACTGCACAAAATGCTAAAAACCCACTCTCAAAATATTGCAGGGGTGTGGAATCGCTTTGCACATCCATCTCTGGTGGTTTATCTTTGCTTCTTTTGTAAGGCTTCTCATAACCCTTTTTATCCATACACTGCTTCCCATTTGTCTTCGACTTTATTCATTGGCTTACTCAGGATTTTGCAAAAGGAAGTACGTGTAAAATTTTTACCACGGACATGGCCCAATCAGGGCGAGAAAATTTTGGCAAAATTAGCTTGAGAAACGCTTTTGAAAGCATTCTGGGTATAATATTAGTAGAAATTAGGAAGTATTGTAGTCTGAAGAGGCCTGCTTGGGCAACGGCCCAAGCAGGGCGAGAAAATTTTGAAAAATTAGCCTTCCTACATGCTTTTTTAATGAACAAATCAGTCGTAAACTACCATTTGTTGCCTTCTGTTTGTACCTGATACCTGTACCTGTTTCAGTCCAAAAATGCCCAAAATCAGGTAGGTACCGTTCGAAAGTACCCGATCAGGTATCAGGTAGGTATCAGGTGGGTATTGCAAATCTACCTGATAATCAGGTACAGGTACAGGTTTACCTGATCCACAGTACCTTGCTCACCTATCCAGTTGAAACTTGCTAATCACTAGAACGACATGACTCCAAATTAACTGAGACAACGCTACCTAAAGGTGCATTCATCGTTTTTTGTAGAAAAAGATCGCCTGGCCACTTTTCAGTAGGAAAACTCGTTTAAAGTATGAAACGCGCCCAAATGCGGCGCGAGATCTTTCAGCCGGCGACAAAAATCTAAAGAAATGTAGTTAAAAAATTAAAAAATTGAATTATTTTTTGTCGCCGGCCTTTTATGTTGAATTTTCCGGCAAGGATCTGTAAATGATATTTTAATTAGTGCGAAACGACTATAACAATGCAGGGAGCGCTCCTCAACCGGCGGAAAATTTGGAAGCTCGCAAAAAATGTCTGTTGAGTAGAAAATTTTTGTCTACACGTAGCGACAGTTTTTCTACACGCCTGCCTGAATGCACCTTAATACAACTGTAGCCTGCACCAGACATGGGCTAGCATTTCGGCTGATGGGGGGTAGAATTTTCAATTCCTGATGGGGGCTGATGGGGGGTAGGAGCGCCTGATGGGGGGCTGAGGGGGTGGTAAGCCAAAAAGTCCGATTTTTGGCGAAAATCAGGGTTTTTTGGCTTATTTTTCATTAAAACAAGCTAAAATTAGCTATTCTGAGCTCATTTACGCCTATTCCAGGCATGTTTTTATCATAATTTTCTATACAAAATTCTTCCCAAAAATTCCTGATGGGGGGTAGCGGCCGGCTGATGGGGGGTAGATCAGAGCCTGATGGGGGTTAACCCCCCTCAGCCCCCCTTTGCCCATGTCTGGCCTGCACTATACGAGAACTTTTGATAATTGCCTATTATACCTATTATGGTAGTTGTGCCGTGTTTTGCGGACCGGAGCGTACGTACGGTATTGCTAAAATCAAATCTAGATTCACGACTGGACGGAGGCCAAAACAGCACAAAATTCAAGTACCAGTTTTATCTGTACAAGCCCGTATTCGAACAGAAAATGAAACAACAGAAAATTAGCGTGGAAAAACCACACGAAATAATAATAAAAACTTCTGAGCAAACAATAATAATAACTCAATGATCAATATTTATCAGTCTTTCCTGGCGGAAACCACCACGTCTACGGTAGGTCAACCAAATCACGAACGCAAACGCCAACATGGCAGAGGAGAAAAGAACAGCCGATACGATAATTATCGTGGTTGTACTTAGAGTTCCTGCAAACATTTTTTAAATTCTCCCTTTTCCAGCCTTCTCTGACCGATTTTTAGGCCCGGTCAAGCCGTGAGATTGACCGAATTCTAGCCAACTCACAAGTGTCAGTGCGACCTGAATCTTCTGGCTACGTTGTAAAGTGTTTCACTGCTTTTTTAGGCTAAGTCTAGACCTAAAAAACTGCCGACCTTCGATTCGCTCCTTTTTGTCCGGGCTTCTACTGCTGGAAGTAGGCGCAGAAGTGGTAGAGAGGTGAAAGGTCGGTAATAAGAGTTGTCTGGACAGTGTCTGCAGCCACAGACACACCAAGGTCAGCCACATTAACCAGTGCCACATTGTAAACGGGCAGTAAGGAGTAGGAGAAATGGGCCGAAAATGGTCGCTACCAGAAAGCGAAGCCGGTTTTGGACAAGTTTTCAGATCGTATCGGACAAGTTTTTCTGCGTTTGGTTCGGGGTTTTAGTGGTGCGAAACATTAGGCGCTAAGCGCCCTTTTATTAATAGCAAACGTAACAGCGCATTCGAGAGTTAAAACTGGAAAAACTGGAATTTTTATATGCCGTCGTTGCGCAACCGAATGCCCGCCGGCGCAATAAATAGCCACTACTCTCTAATTCGGAACTAGTCAGACGGAAACTAAGGACGTTTCGCTTCTCGAAATCGCCGTCGATTTCTAACAGAGATAATGTAATTGCGTCGTCCATTTAATCCAACTGCAGAAATGCGCAACGTTTGTATTAACCGCTAAAACAGAGGCTTTTCTATTTTTGCGTACGTATTTGTCAGATCGCACCTGGTTTAAAGCTGTAATCGCAGTGTCTTGTACCGAAAGAAACCAGGCCCACTTGTACCCAGCTGCCTTTAACCTTCTTTAGCACCGGGGCGCCGCTATCGCCCTGAAAATCAAGCAGAGAGTTTGTGTAACATACGTATGTAAACAGCTTCCCACCTTACAAGAACCGCCACTGACTGCATTTCCGGCGCAAAAGTGACTGCCATCGGTTAAAACCTGCCCGTCCATATATCCCAGCACGCAGTACAAGGTATTCATGACGGGGAAACTAGCCTGAATCAAGACGTTGCTGGTGTGATGAAAAGCAACGTCTGAAATTGCAAAACAGACAGTGTAACAATTTTTTGTCTAAGTCGACACCTGTTTTTCCCCAGCCGATCAAAGTGAGCATGTCCCCCACTTGAGGACTTGTATCGGCGGCGGGCAGACAAACTGGCTGAATCCAGCTGTTGAATGTGACCGGAGCGCTTAGCTATATAGGGAAGAAAAAGTTTTTATCTATTGACTTTGTTTTTTTACCTCCAATAGAGCGATATCATGGGGAGCCACCATTCTATAATTGATTTTGTATTTGTGATAGATGACTATCCTCTTGACGAAGAGCAAAACGCCGGTGCTGCTGCCGGCAGTCAGGTCGTGTACTCCGGCCAAGACCCGTAGATGGTTGGCTCGCTTGTAAATGCTGTAAAGTAACGGTGGTGAGTGAGACCGTCAATTCTAAATTACGGTCCTTACACGCAGTGCGCGGCAGTCAGGATCCACTGGTTACTAATCAACGAGCCGTCGCAGAAAAACTCTGAAAGAAATGTGAGGAGAGAAAAGATTTTAGACGGCTGACCCATCAGCAACAGTCAAACTGTAATTGTCGCCGATTCTGACGATCCACGGCCAAGCTCCCTGAGGCGCCTGTTGTCCTCTGACCACCCGCTTGACCCGGCGCAGAAACGGCTGGATGTGAGATCGACCGCAGGCCGTGGTCACTGTGGTTGTGGCCGGGGCCGGAAAGACGGTGCAGGCTTGGTTTGGGTTTCTGGTCGGACAACCTCCGACTTGAACTACTGAAACTGATTTTTTGCAGTCATAGGTGGTTAGGTTTTAGTTTTTTATTCCGGTTTAATTTTTTTCAGATTAGTTTTCAATTTTTTTGGTAAAATGAATTAACTTTTACTCGCTTTGTTAGGATTGTAGAACAAACTTATGATTTTAAACTATTTGGTTTCTACAGATCATGTTTTTCAGATCTTTAACCCAAAGATTTAGGCTCAAAATTTTTGGTTTTCTACGGTTTTTAAAAGCCCTTAAGCGTTTCCACGACTGTCTGACGCGTAAAATTCATTGTAAAAACTAAGCGTACAACAGGACCGGTGGTAAGAGATACGATTTTTGACCGGGTTGACAAATTGCGTCTGATTTAGAATAAATGCAACTGATTGAAGAACTGCGTCCGGGTTTTATGGCCAGCAAAAAATCGGTGTCAGACTCGGTCCAGGTTAGGACAAGTTTGGGCGATTTAGAAAAAGAAAACGCTTACAAGCTCTAGTGCATCCAGGCGTTCCACAAGATAATCTACAAATCGGCTTCATCCATGTAGGGTTGGCGTCACACTCGCCCTGCGATGCCCAATAACAGCACATATTATGGTTGTCTCCGTTTAAGCAGTGACCAACGCCAGAAAGACCTTGACAGTTATACTAATTAAGCAATATTTATAACTGAAATCATCATCGTCATACAGTTATCGAACACGTCCCCTGCGGCGGCGGAGAGGGACAGAAGGAAGGTTAAAGCGGAGCAGAGGAGGGAGGGGAACCGAGCCATCTGGCTGAAGGTTGAAGACGGCAGGTAGACGGCGGGCTGGGGAAGACGATTTCGAGTTATTGAACATAGTGTTTGCGCCGTGCGGCAAACACGAAGTGCGGGCCCATCCTTAGGGCCTGCGTTTCACTTGAATTATTTGGCCCGACACGACCAGTTTAAAATAATCACACGCACTCGCGCTTTTTACGCACTCTCTTTTAGACGCCAATCCACTACTACTTTCTTTCTCTCTCTCTCTTGCGCCGGACCGCCGCTTAAACTTAACCGCAGACAGTAGTAATGTTTCAGTAAGTTTATATGTACTAGGTGCATTGTACAATTATAGTTGGTGACCGACCGCTCTGTTTTTTCTAGTTGCGGAATTTTTGTGATTGTCTGTTTTCGTCGAACCACCCCCGAACACAAGACGAACAGAACACCCAATGAGCACAAAAAATGGGCGGACCGAACACATGACGAACACAAGACGACAAAGCTCCGAAGACCGCCCCGAACAGAACACCCTCCAAGCAGCCCTAACATCCCCTAACACTTCCCCCAGCCAGCACCCTCGAACACCTTAGAGACATTTTAGGGACCACTTTAGGGACACTGTCAGAACACTTTAGGAACACATTTGGGACACTTAGGGATATTTAGGGACACTTAAGGAACAATTTAGGGATACTTTAAGGACACTAAAAACGCTCAAAAATCGCAAAAAAGTTCTAATTTTGGGCTGAAAATCGTCAAGAATCGCTAGTTCAGCTTCAAATACATCTAAAAAGACAGGCGATTTTAGTGTTGCTAAAGTATCCCTAAAGTGTTCCTAAACTGTCTCTAAAGTGTTCCTAATGTGTTCCTGTGTCTCTAAAATATTCCTAAAGTATCCCTAAAGTGCTCCTAGAGTGTCTCTAAAGTGTCCCTAAAGTGTCCCCAAAGTGTCCCTAAAAAGTGTTACTAAAATGTCTCTAAGGTATTCGGGCGGTGCCGGGGCACGTCTTTGGGGCGAGTGTCCAGGGTGGCGTTCGCCCTGCCCATTTTTTGTGTTCGTCTGGTGTTCGGGTGCTGTTCGGCCAAGTGTTCGCGAACATCATCACTATGGGTTCGGTGTTCGCCATGTGTTCGGCGAAATAGGCGATCGCGTTCACAGGCCTCCGAACACAGAAATTGTTTTCTTCTCAAGGCTGAATTCAAATGGGTTAATGCCGTTACACAGTAAGTGTAATAACTGTGGATTTGCGTCCATCGGTAAGGGCCAAACCGCCAGATCGGACGGAACCCAGATCCGAATTGTCTGGGAAACGACGTTTAGGCCATTTTTTACACCTTCACGAGATTTTTTAGCAATCTCAATCAATCCCTCCCTGTCTGGCTCAAAAACCGCAGCGCCTTCCCCATTCGGCAGATGACTTGTAAGATGTATGAGTGTCATAAACGATTTACACTTGTAAAGCGAGCTTTTGAAAAAGTGGAAGGCAATCACTGGAAGCATTGACGTTGAACAGTCTACTGGAACTGAATTTGCTGCTGAGAAAGTCTTTAATGAATTCGAAAGCCTTGGGAGCACATTCCGAAGTTAACAACGGCTCCTGACAGTGCAGATGACATTGGTGGGATCTGAAACAGTTAGGAAATGTGGCTTATTGAAGAAATGAAAAAAACTATTAGCAAGTGAATAGATTCAGAAAGCGGAAAAGTTGAATGACTTACATACATGTAGATGATGCGATGAAAGATTTATACTTAGTATTGTATTCTCATCATCTATGTAAGTCATTCCACTTTTCCGTTTTCTGAATCTATTCACTTACTAATAACTAATGGTCATTTTTGTGTCTGTCTAATAAACGGTCTTCATGTTTCTCAATATTTATTGATAGTTGAAGATAAAATTTTAAAAGCCATATATATTCAAACCTGCATAAAGCATCGTATTGTTGCTTTTTAGACAGCTCAGTAATGTCGGTTTCAAAATATTTGCTGCACCTTCTACAAAGAGAGCGTGTTTTTCTAGCCATACTCTTGAAGCACACTGACGCTCTGCCAAATTCTACAAAACTTTAGGTTTAAATGCATAGCTAGGTTTTTGTTACCTAGTACCTAAATTTTTGCGATGACAAATGAACTCCATATCGGTCGTTCTTTGCAGCATCGCTTTCAGCCAGTAAACGCTACCTCCACACACGCTGACGCATTCAACCAAGTCGTCATACAATCTAAACGAATCACAAGACAAAGATAATGTTTCACTAGGGTTACTAAGGCTTTCAATTCTGTGTACTGAATTCTTTGTGTTGATTCTTGTGAACACTGCATTTAAACAGAAATTAGTAATACTAGTGGCATATTACTAGTAGAAAAATAATAGTAAAAAGTAAAATTAAGAGCCAATACTAAAGTAAAAATTAAATTAAATTAACAAAAACCGTCAATAGTAAAATGAAAATTTTACTACTATTTTACTAGTTTTTTAGTGAATTTCAGCCAAATTCTTGATCAATTTTGCAATAAAAGATGTGGCGGCGCACTTTTGTCAGTCGAATTTCACAGCTAAAGTTCTTGAGAACCTCGTATCATGATAAAATTTAGCAACTATTTAGCACCAACCAACATTAATTATTTATAAGATCTTGGCATCATTGATGCGAAAGTTCCCCTGACGACTAGTAAAATCGTGCCTAGTAAAATAGTAGTAAAATTAGCGAAATTATTTGTAAAATCGGAGCTGCTTGGTAGTAAAACTAAAATGAAAATTAATTTGAAGGACTGAATTTGTAGTAAATTTAGTAAATAGTAAAATAAAAATCCACTAGTAAAATAAGACTACTTCTGAATTTCGTAATCTTTGTGTGCGTTTTAACCTCGGTTCTTTTATGTGACCCTTATTTATATTCTTGTTTGTTTAGGCGTTGTGGCACCGGCCCAACCAGGTTTATTGCAGTACAACCATTAAAACTTTATTTTGTGCCCAATCTTTTTTATACTCAGAGCACCTTTTTGGATGCGTTCTTGAGGCTAATTTTCTACTTTTTCCAGTCGTTTCGATCGGTTTCGAACCTACAAACAACCGCTCTCACGGATACCGGGGCCGTAGTGACACACAGGATAGCGTAAAGTACCCATGGCCAAGACGCGCCTCTGAAAAGTCAGGGAATTTTCTAATTTTGGTCAGGAAATTTGGAAATTCCGGATGTGTACGTACTACGAACCCTGTTTTGAGTGGAATGAATATCCAGAATAGTGAAAAGAGACGGTTTGGGCTTAACTTACGGGCAAACTAACGAGTCGAAGTGTCCATAGATGAACAAAGTCGACAAAAGATAGTCCGGATAAGGCGGCAATTCAACAGTTCTCTCATTTGCAATGGCACTTGCCAAATCGCCTTCAAAGCTTTCTCTGCATTTCTGAAAACACTCTTCCAAATATGGATTTGCTTCTAGATTTTCAACATCGTCCGGTTCCAGCACGAAAATCGAGCCGAACGGCCGTTTCCCGGTCGCTCTGCCCAAATTCAGAGGAGTCTTTGGCGGTTGAATTTCGTAGAAACGGGCCACAAGTGAGGGGTAGACGTGAAATAGCAAGGGAAGAAGTAGAGCTAACCCCAGTGCCGACCAAAGCTTGTAAGCCATCGTTCGTACACACGCCGAAATAAGATTAGGAGCGAGCTAAGGCCAACAACTTTTGGCCGAAATTAGATTTTAGTGCTAGCTATTGATTACTGGGTTCAGCTCTCCTCATCATCGAGTGCAATTTGCAAATAATAGGCATTGGCTTGAGTTATTAAAGCCACGGGAGGTGTCGGCGTAATGCAGGATAGATAGCAGAAGCAAAAGCCATATTTACTAAATACAGACGCTAGTACATACTGTACTGCACGTTTGTTATGGCTTGGGCTCGACCAGTGACATTTTGAAAATACTCTAAATCCTAAATTTGTGATGTTTGTCTGTAATTGAATAAAATTTATTTCAGCGGATCCCGAACATACGTACGAGTACAGATATCAACGAATTTACGAATCTAAGTAATTAGAACAAATCTTCAATGCTCTAACAAAATCATTTTGGCACAGATAGGTTGCAAGTGAGCATGCAATAAATAGTAGGAAGGATCGCGCTCATCACTAATCAAAAACAGCAAAGATAAGATACAGTTTACGTTCTAATGGGGATGAAACACTTTTCCGGGGTTCATGATATTATTGGGGTCAAAAGCGAGTTTGACTGTGCGCATCAAGTGCAGAGTGTCAGTTCCAAATTCTTCTTCCAGATAGTGTCTCTTGCCCAACCCAATTCCGTGTTCTCCTGTACAGGTGCCTCCAGCCGCTAACGCCCGTCTAAACAACAGTTGTCAATCAAATTTTCAGAACTCATTATGTTTTCATTCAATTTTTCAAGTAATATCAAATTTTGAACTGTTGACCCTAGAAAAAATATGGTAAGAATGTAATCTTTTGCGTTTTTAGGGGTTTTGGTTACATCAATCGGATGCCAATCAACTACTCTATTAAAAAGAGGGAAAAGCATATAAATAAAGCAGAAAGGTACTTCACAATCCTATCGGAGATGTCCCTGGTTGCCTGCATTTCTTCCTGATTATCAGGGTCAACCACAAAGATACAGTGAAAATTTCCGTCGCCCACGTGCCCCACTATGGGACCTAAAATACTGTAAGATACTGTACATACATCATAGCATATTGTACAGCGTGTGTGTAACAAAACAAGCGCTTTTTTAGGTATGGGCGACCATTTTTAATAATTCGCGCTACGACCACGAAAATATGCTGAAAGGGCCGATAGCATGACCGCATAGGACAATTCAGGCAAAAAACCGCATTCGATTTCATTAAAAATTAGAAAAATGCGATTCAATGACAGCCGCCCGCGAAGGACTTTTCTATGGCGCACTTGGTACCATTTTTATTATGGGCAATATTTTTGAATAACTCGCGCTACAAGAAAAAGTTTATGCTAAAACGGCGATAGCATGACCGGATGCGATAAATTACGCAAAAAACCGCACTTGATTTCATGAAGAATTAGAGAAATTCGTGTTAAAAACAGTTTTTGTGTGATCCGCGCAGTTTAGTAATTAGCATTTGGTCGCACGTTTGAACTGTGACTGATTTTCTGTGGCGCGATTTACGAAGATGCAACCCACTTGATTGTTTAAAATCTACTAGAAGGCCGTGAATATCCGTAACACAGCTAAATTAATGCGAAAAAGTATGATTGCAAGCGTTGCACAAAACAAAATACTGAAATGGGAAAAATTTAGGGTTACAGAAACTTCAACACCGTTTGTGGGGTTAACGACAAAGAGCAGAGAGCGAATTCTTGCATCATTCGAAAGCCTGAAGTCTACTGTACTCAGAACCGGTTGAAACCCTTTCGCCAAATTCATCGTTTTATCACAACAATCAGGAACACGAAAAAAGTCCACGAAAAAGCCGATTTTCAGTAGTTAAGAAAGAATCCAATTTGTGGGGACCGCGTCAAACTGCGTTAAGAAAAAGAGTGGTGCTATATAGGTAACAAGTTACGCTGATTTCAAATCCGATTGAAACCAATTTAAATAAACTCTCCTTTCAACAGAAAATGGACGTTGAAAAACGACGAATTCTGAGAAAAAAATGCCCTTTAACGGCTGAATTATAGTTCAAAATGCATCTCATTCGATAGCTCGTACTCTGTTTCATATATGTGCATCACTTCCTACCATCAATAACCGAACATAAAAAAAATTTGCGCTTGAAGTTGCGAAAACCGTTTTCGGACCATATTTTGCCTGTATTTTTGTATTTTCTAAACGGCGCAGCCGGACGAAGCGTGCCCATCCCTACTTTTTTACATGCATTGTCAATAGTACGTATGCATAACAAGATAAAGATTCAAAACAGCAAAGAAACTGCTAAAACTGAATGTAAAACGGCCATTTTTAGCTGCAGTAGCAATTATTTGTCTACAAAAATTAACATCTTTATCTTTAGCGTTAAGTACATATTTTCTGGTGTTGCATTAATGTACATGATTAATTAGGTAAGTACGATTAGACAACTTAACTTACCGACCAACTTTGACTGTTCGATATCCAGCTTGGTGTCGTTCAACACGTCGGCCAGTTTTGAAACCGGCACACAGACATCGGTAGTGAAGCCCTGAAACACAATTTCTATTTAGGAGCTTGTTTGTCTCTCTGCAGCCACGACGTGACGGGGCCTCTCTGTAGCCATAAAGCAAGCAGGAGCTGAGGATGCCGATTTCAGCTGGACTGTGAAGCGTTTTTGAAACAAAAAAGGCATTCCTTCCATCTGCCACCTTGCACATCAGCTCGGATTCTGCTAATGTGCAAGTACTTGAATGGTGAACGACACTAGCCTACAGTAACCTGGCCGAACTACGTACCAGAAGTTGAACTAAGGCAAAAATGCAGCAGTTGCCGCCTTGTCAACGAGAACGACCTAGAATGTCATGCTTGCAGCAGTCTGTGTCCTGGAGGAACTCTCTTTCTTCCTATCTCAATACTCCCAGCTTAGAGCACCTATTCGTTCTTGTCGGTTTCACGACCAAATGTCTTCACTGAACCTTCTAACTGTGTCAAGTATTTGAGCGAAGTGACTGCTACGTAGTTTTGTATGTTTTATGAGCAGCATCCTTGTTTTAAAACAGTGTACGTAAGTGTATGTTCTAGTCATCAGGGTACTGTATCGAAGGCACAGTATTGTACAAACAGTCTCTGTTTCCGGAAGCAATAAAATAGAATAATAATCATAATACATACTTTCCAAAAAGTCGCCGAATCTTTTTAAAATTGCCGATTTCTCAAAAAAGGTCACCAAAAGTTGATCGACGAGAGGTTTAATTGATGGACGTTCGAGGGGCAACGGCAACCACCAGCGCCAAGTACAGAATTTCTGCATTCTACCGCAAATCAAAACTATAGATAACACCTTACATACTTTGCCTTTTACAAGCGAAGCCGAAATATCTAGTGCGAACTAATGTTTCAGTACAGTTCTAATAGGATCTTTTGTTGTAAGCAAGCTGTTCCAGCTTTCTTTTTCCGTCGATTGAGACACATACTGTAAGAACCCTGAAAATTTGACCTTGATACAGTCATCCCGGTTTTTCCAAGATTAGGTCAGTTGTTTTTTTTCTCAGGTTGTTGTTGTTGTTGTTGTTGTAACTTTTTGTCCTTTCGGACTAGGAGTAGCCAACTGCTATAGAGCAGGAAGAGACAGAAGGTCCGGCAGCCTCCTTAACAACAACCCTCCCCTTTTGCTGTTGGTGTGTGCTAGACAGCGCCGGTTTGGTCCCCATTTATCTACTTGCCATTGCTGACTTTCGAGGGCCTGGGTTGGGCTTTGTGTCGACTACTTCCCATCGCCTCGACAGGTTTCGAACCCGCAAACACACCGCTTCCACGGGTGCCGGGGCCGCCGTGACACACGGGATAGCGTAAACTACCCATGGCCAAGACGCGACAAGGTTGTATGTAGTAGCAAGAATGCATAAAAGAGTAGCAAGAATGTGCCACTCAGCGGCCGGCCGAGTGTCGATGCGCTGTACCAAAATTACTGGAGGGGTCGCGAAATTCGCGACCCCTCCAGTAATTTCAGGACAGGTTGAGAATTTCGCGACCCCTCCAGTAATTGCGCATGCGCTTTATTGCAGCGCAACCTGATTTTTTAGCGGGTTATTCAATCTGTCTTTGGGAATATAGCTGCCGCCGTTGATTTCTCAAGTCTACGGCAACATGATAAAGGGAAAGAAAGGTAAAAAAGCTGGAATATTCAAGCAGGTGGCATGTGTACATGGCCAAGCTCATGCGCTACGTTCAAAATGGAAAAATTCACAAATGCAAAAAGCCTGATGCATTTCACAGATATCTTGCATCTTGCCTTGCAATTGGACACTTACACCAACTATGCAATGAATTGCCGTTGTAGAAAATTACTAAACATTTTGTTGACGTCATTCTTGCTCAGAAATCAGGTTGCGCTGCAATAAAGCGCATGCGCAATTACTGGAGGGGTCGCGTGTCGCCTCTCAGTCCACTGCGCTTGCCTCCTACGCTGTTGAGATCGCGAAATTCGCAACCTGTCCTGAAATTACTGGAGGGGTCGCGAATTTCGCGACCCCTCCAGTAATTTTGGTACAGCGCATCGACACTCGGCCGGCCGCTGAGCGGCACATTCTTGCTACTCTTTTATGCATTCTTGGTAGTAGCGTTACAAGGTAACGTTGCGCAGATTAGGTTACACCACAGTACAGAGCTCGTGCCCCTACAACTTTGGTTATGAGGCAAAACGCGCTCAGACGCTTCCATAAGAAGTTATTCGCAAAAAACACAGAGTGCACAGTATTTTGAAATGTACTTTAGGAGAATTACGAAATTGTTAAAACAATTACTATAGTACACACCTTGCAGTTGGGTTTCAAGGCCAGCGCGGCGTAATAGGCGTCGTGCCTGGCTTTCCACAACCTTTCGCGCTCCTCAGGCATCAGAGACCATTCAAAGTCACTTCCCTCATTAGCAGCACAGATTTCTCCTTTAAACACATAGCATTTTCACACCACTTACGTTGGGCAGTTACAGTACTAGTAGGACTGACCGACCAACTCCGCCTGAACATGCACGTCCTGTTCGGAGCCGTGAAACTCCAGGAAAAGGGTCGGTTGCACTGGGTAGTTGAGGTTGCTGAACTTATTACAAGCATCCAGTTGTACGTCGTCCATAAATTCTGTAAGGAAGAGAAGGAAAAGTCTCTAAAGCAGTTGGGATGATAGTTTTCTACCGATTCTGGCCATAGGCACGCAGCACTGAAACGTCTGCAACACTGTGTCGCACGCTTGTTTGATTGAGGGAAAAGAACACACCGCCGAAGCTATCTGCAACCAAACGCCCAACTCGTCACCATAGAAGGCGACCCGGGGGTTGAGGTCGGAATCAGAGGGTAAAGTAGTAAAATTCGCTAAGATTTTTGAACCTTCGGGCCAAAACCTGCTGAGAAGCGCTAATTTGGACTGGAAAAAAAGTTGTTGTTTGTTTTACTGGCAATTTTTGAAATTTCGTGAAATCAGTTGTTTTGAGGTTAGTCAGTTAAGGCATTCTGCGAAGAGTAAAAAAACCCAATGCCAGTGTTGTTCGGCATTTTTTGAAAAACCCTTTTTAAAAAGCTTATTTTGAAAGCTCATTTCGAAAAATTTTTATTATATTTCAAGCATGGAAATTGTGAGGGAAAATGGCTGAATTTAGCCTCAGATATACATTAACAGTGCAGTTTTATCAATTTCATGCCTATTCTAAGCCTGAGAATGAGAATAGGTTTTGAAGGCAACAGCCACTCTGCAGGCAAAATATCGACTCTCAGGCTATAACACTATTTTTGAACCAAACTATCAACTTTTGTATTTAAACTTGCTTCTGATGCATCCTTGCATCTCCTACAAGCTAACTGGAAAAATGCATAGAAACAATTTTGGAAATGGAACATTTTCACAAAAAAGCATTTTTGGCCTTCAAAATTTTTTTGAGAATTTTAGCCAAAAAATTGCTATTTTTTTAGAATTTTGAGCGCTTTTAGTGCACCTGTTACACGTATGGTTTAACTAGAAAGAGAGCCGCGTCCTTGGCTCAGTGGGTAGCTTGCTGCCTCTGAGTCACGGCGGCCCCTGCATTCCTAGCGGTTGTAGTGGTTCATCATCTCGGCGCGGCAAGTTTCTTGCTGCAAAGAGTTGGTCGTCGGCACAACGCTCCACCCAGGCCACCGAAAGCTGGTTACAGCGAGTAGGTAAAATGGGAACCAACTGGATCTGCCACAGCACCGAAGCCGCTCCTACAGCATGCCAACTTGGAGAAAGATCAATGACGTCAAGTGCTGGCTGAGACGACACAACAAGGCCTATACCGGTTTACTCCTCCTCGGCCGGGCGGCAGTGGACGCTGTCAGCACTATGACGTCAATGCGCCAGGCGCTCTCTTAGTACCTGGCGCCCAACAGCATGGCTAGAGTGGCTGGCAGTGATAGAAGGGAAACGTCCGAGATGACGAAACACGGGGGTTGCGCAATGGATCGCAAGGTCTGAGCGTAGGGCTGTAAAAGCCCCCCCCGCACATCGGATCGAACTAGAAAGAGAAAGAGTACCTTCTCTGGGTAGGGGAAGAGTCTGAGAGTGGCAGCCGTAATAACGCCCAACGTTCCTTCCGAGCCGATAAACAAATTGGTGAGGTTGTAGCCGGCGGCGCTCTTCCTAAAGCAGAGTAGTGCAGGCAGAGGCAGAGAGCATAGATCAAGCCACTTGGATCGTCTGTGTTTGCCGCGGGTGTGTACGATCTGACCGGAGGGGAGCACCACTTGCAGGTTCTGCACCACTTCCTTCATGGTTCCGTACCTCACGGCATTGGTGCCGCTGGCACTCGTCGCACACATACCACAGATGGACGCATCGGCGCCTGGGTCTGGGAAGGAGACAACAATTAGCTTTTGGTTTGATTTGAAAGACTGTGCAATGACCGATCGATTGGTTGGTGGCCTGGCAAAAACAAACCACGGAGTCGGGTACTGTAACAGTGTAAATTGAGCAACTTCAGTACACTCCATTTTCATTCTGGTTTTCAGTTTTGTAGTGTTTTCATCATGCTTTTGCCTCACGAGTGGAAAGTGTGTGCTAAGTTTCACACGAAGCTCAGTGTACCTCCAGGAGCTATCAATCAAGAGCTGAAAGCCATACTTGAAGAAGAGACGCAAACCGCACTCCCAGGCATTCTTTCTTTCAACTGACATGAAGTGCCTCTTCGAAAACGCTATACCAACTTGTGGACTTGGGTTTAGGGCCTCTTCTTCAAGTGTAGCATTCAGCTCTTGAATAATGACTGCAGGTACACTGAGCTTTGTGTGAAACTTAGCGCACACCTACCACTTCTTATTTGAGGCAAAAGCATGATAAAAACATTAAAAAACTGAAAAACAGAATGAAAAGGCAGTGTACTGAAGTTGCTCACTTTACACTGTTACAGTATCCGACTCTGTGGCTTGCTTTCGCCAGGCGACTAAACAATCGATCGGCCATTGCACACTCTTTTAAATGAAATCCAAAGCTAAAGGATCCGTCTGCTTAAACTAAAGCTGGAAGTGAATTCCCGTTTTTTGAACAACCTGTATATTCTCGATTGGGCCTTGGCCATTGTTTCAAACTTCGTTCAGACGGGCTTCATCTAATTTTTCAAATGCTATGGGACAATAATTTGTATGTAAATTCTGGAACTCATCATACTCATCTGCCATAAAACTCTATTATTACAGTATCAGTTGTGTTACATACCTATTTGTTGCTGAGCATCATTGAAGAGTAAGTGAGGCTTAATTGACAGACTAGAACATTCCTTCCCAACTTCTTACTACATACATGTACGTATTTTACCTAAAAACTCATCTAATGATTTTGCTTTATTCGAGACTGCGTTTCCATTTTTTCAAACCTGGTTAGGGCGTCTATTTAAGAGTAAACGGTACGTACTGTACGCACGAATACAGTACTTTCCAACTATCGCACATGGACTGTACAAAAGAGAATACTGTAACCGCTCACCTACCGTAAACCACAGTCCAGTGTCGTGTAAATAAGCATTGAGGGTTTTGCGCGTGACTCCGGGTTGAACGGTCACGTCAAAGTCATCTATGTTTAGATCGAGTATCTGGTCCATTCCCAGCAAGTCTATGCACACGCCACCCTAAAATCACTAAAATTTTCGGATTTTGACAATCCGAACCCATTTTTCCGTGCTGTTGTCAAGCAAATTAAAATCAGCTGATTTCTATTATGTACGTACAGTATATCATAATTGGTCAGGGCTATCATAATACCTACAGAGGTTATTGTAGATGCTTGCTTGATAAGCCCAAAATGGTGATTTGGTGATATCACAACTGTCAAACATGTTTCTCAAAAATATTAATCAGAGTCCTATATAGCATTGATGCATGAAAACCCCTTTGTTTCATCAAATTCTCATCTCTCCATAAGTTACAGTGGTCTAAAGCTTTTCATATGTTGCTTCAAGAAAAAAGTAAATAGTAATACGCATTTCTGAACAACCATACATGTAACAGGTCATCCGTCGATGGGGAGAGGGGGGGTTGGGGGGTCTGGCGCCGGCCGGGGGGGGGGGTCTGAGCCAAAATTTTGGGGGAGGGGGGTGGGCACTAAAAAACGCTCAAAAATCGAAAAAATCGCAATTTTTCGGCTAAAAATTGCCAAAAATCGCTAATTTGGGCTGAAATACAGCTAAAAAGTGCTCTTTTGCAGGCGATTTTGGCAATTTTTGTGTGTTAAATTGTAAAAAATTGCAAAAATTTGCTCGAAAATTTACTTGCCAGAAAAATCGGAGGGGGGTCGGTGAAATCGTCTCGGGGGGGGGGGGGGTCCCCAACCGGGGGGGGGGGGGCTGGCCTATTTCGGGTGGGGGCAGACCCCCCAGACCCCCCTGTTACATGTATGTGAACAACTGCTGTTACCAAAAACATGACGCCATTTGAAAAGCTTAACGAAAGGATGGAGTTAGATTCATAGCGCTATCAGTTTGCTGGAAATCCATACTCTGACAGTTGGTGACTTTGGGGCATTTTCTGCAGTTTTTTGCATAGAAAAGTTAATTAGAATTTAATTAGAAGCTGAAAGCAAATTAAAATCAAATTAAATTGTTAGTAAATTTGTGCAAGCAAATTAAAAAGTAAGTAAATTACTAAACTGATATACTCAACAACGGTATTTTTCCGCCCATGTATTTACATACTACATGCAACATTTCTTGTTTATTTTTCATATATTATTATTATTATTATATAGTACAGTTCATTATGACTAGTAAACGAGCATTTTAGCTGTATATGAGCCCAAATAGTTATTGTTTTGAATAATTTTTTGTCGAAACTCCAACTTTCAGTGATTTTGGCACAAGAATACTGCCGAGATTCTGGTTCAGAACCTGATCTTAGTACCGGAGATTTCCACTTAGTATCCCACCCCACTTAATAACCCACTGGGATACTACATGGATCCTTGTTCCGCTTTATATCCCATGGGATATTACTTGGCGGCAATGTTTATGTCAAATTTGTAATAATATTCTTTAGACACGCATACTGTATCTATGACAAAACATTGTTCCGGTTAATATCCACTGCCATTTCCAGTTAATATCCCATGACTTTGTCCAGTTAATATCCCTGGGATATTAACTGGCGGCAATGTTTTCACTGAGAAACGTGATTTTCCGTGTTATATTCCCTGGGATACTAAGTGTTTGCTGGCGGCCTAATTAGCTCCAGGGTTTTTGTTAATTTCTTGTTGTTTAATGCTAGGAGCATAACAAGCAAATGTAAAATTACTGATTTTTCGTACGATACTTGGTCTAACACTGGTGCTATCATAGGCGTTACTGAGACATGGTTGACGGGGGATATTTCTAATTCGCTTTTTGACCGTATTCTATTAACACACAGTATTATTCGTTCAGATCGAGGGACGGTTGGCCATGAACGTGGGGGTGGAGTTATGTTGCTTATTCCAAATAATTTTGATTACGTTACAGACCAGACTTACACGAATGAGTATTTTGAGTCTATATGGGTCAACTTGTATGCGCGTGGCCGGAACCGACCTTTTTAAGGGTTGGCTTAGTTTACCGTACTCCCAGTGCAGCTTTTCATCAGTCCACTAAATGTCTTGTGGATCATTTGCAGGGTTGCACCGATAAGAACTTACCCTGTGTAATTCTAGGCGACTTTAATTATCCTGATATAAGATGGGATGACTCGGTAATTGCGTTAAAAGGTCCGAACGCCGCTTTTTATAACTTTACTCTTGAAAGCAATTTGGAACAGCATGTACTTGAACCAACTCATATCAAAGGTAACATTCTTGATCTGGTTTTGTCTAAAGAAACAGGCCTTGTAACGGGTGTAAAAGTTGTTTCACCGTTCTGTAACTCAGACCATTATAGAATTAAAGGAGCTATTGGGCCTTTCGATTTTAATGTAACTGTCAAAGAAAAACGAACTTACCGTAACTATAGTAGAGCAGATTACGAGTCTATTTACATGCATTTGAGTGGCATTGATTGGGTTAGTAATTTTGATAAATTTGTTAATGTAAACCAGTTTTGGGGTTTTCTCTCTGGCGTTCTTACGTTTTGTATTGAGTCATTTGTACCTTTATGTGACTTACCTACTCATTACACACCCTGGTCCTGTGCTACTCGTAAGTCGCATAAGAGGCAACGGAAGCTACATGACTTGTATAAAAATGATCGTTCAGAGGAGAAACGTCGAAACTGGTTGCAGGCTGCAGCCGAATCTAGGCGTCTGAAACGTAGAGATGAGCATTCTGTTGAACTAAAGGTACTGAATTCAGGGTCGGACAGACGTTTTTGGAGTTTTGTTAAGTCCAAGCTAACATGCAAAACAGAAATTCCTGCTTTGTGCACTGAGGATGACCGTATTTTGATAAAGCCTATCGAGAAAGCTATCGAGTTTAATAATTTTTTTGTATCTGTGTTTATACCTGATGACGGTGTGTCAATTCCTTCTGGCTCAATCTGTAATAGTGTTCTTAGCCATGTGACTTTTGATGTGCAAACTGTTTTTGAGCATATTCTAAAACTCGCCCCTAAGAAATCTTCAGGCCCAGATAATATACCACAGTTTTTTGTTAAAAATATAGCTGCAGAAGTAGCTAAGCCTCTTGAGCGCATTTTAAGTCTTTCCTTTGCTTCCAGTACTGTGCCTGAAGAGTGGAAAATCTCTAAGGTTTCACCTTTGCACAAAAAAGGTTTACTTTCTAAGGTAAAAAATTACCGACCAATTAGTTTGCTTTGTGCATGTAGTAAAGTAATGGAATCAATCATTAGAGCTAAAATAGTTGACCATTTAAGACTCAATCATTTGATTACAGACTCTCAACATGGTTTTCTTTCAAAGCGTTCTACTGTAACCCAACTTTTAATGTGCTTGAATGATTGGACGGAAGCAACTGATAACCGACAAACTGTTGATGTAATTTATTTAGATATTGCTAAAGCTTTTGACAGCGTTTCTCATAACAAGCTGTGCTCTAAATTAGAATCGGTAGGAATTTCTGGTTTACTCTTGGCTTGGATAAAAGACTACCTCACAAACCGTAAGCAGTTTGTCTGTATTGAGAATGATGCTCACTCCACTAAGTCTACAGTTATTTCAGGGGTTCCGCAAGGTAGTTTATTGGGTCCTGTCTTGTTTCTGATTTATATTAACGACCTCGAAAATGTTTTGCGTTATTCTCAAATTAAGCTTTATTTAGATGATGCTAAGTTGTATTTTTCTGTACCGCAAGGGCAAATTAATACGTTCCTTCAGTTTGACCTTGCTCGTGTATATCAATGGGCGACTCAAATGCAGCTTTCAGTAGCAATACAAAAGTGCGTTGTTCTACACCTCGGTTACGGTAATGTGCGTTCACAGTACTCCGTAAATGAATCACTTTTGCCGGCTGTATCTAGTGTTTCTGATCTTGGGGTAACTGTTTCGGCTGATCTAAAATTTTCTCTTCACTGTTGTAATGTTGCTTCTAAAGGTTTCGCAGCCGTAAATTTGATTTATAGAACTTTCCAGAATCGTGAAGAACAGTTTTTATTACGTTTATACAAAACCTTTGTAAGATCTAAATTGAAGCGTTCAGACGAAGAAATGCCTCAGTCCACTTTTTGAAAAAATTGAGTTCTACTCGGCAGCACAATCCCCTAACTATAGACATGTTAAATACAAATTAGTTAATCTGAAAACATTCTATGTCATAAGTTACACCAACGCAATTTTTTAACAGTGCTCGAAATTCAGTTGAAGAAAAGCCTAAGTCCAAGTCAAGAGCCTCAATATTTCACACTTAAAATTAAAACTTTGGCCTAGAAAGCTGAAAGTCGATACACTAATACATAGTATAGACAAGTTCTCAAACCCATGAAAAGGAATCCCAGATTTGATGCTTCAATTCGAGGCTACAGTAATCGATCTGATTAACTATTGGATCAAAAATTCGAATTTGATTTTCTGGCTTACTAATCAGAATTTTCACTTGAAAATCGGGGGTTTTAGAGTACTTTTTGACTACTTTAAGAAGCATCGGTTGAATTGCGTTTTTGAAGAAAAAAATTTTTTGACCCCCTTTCAGCCCCAATAGCTTATCTGTAACCCCAAAATCTATGCTCTATATTTCAGATTATTGTAGCGCTATCCTTAACGTACAGATTGGTGGCAATAACGCTAGCGTACACCTACAAGTTCTGGAGTAAATTAGCTAACGCCTGAAAATCACTAATTTTTCCATCATTTACTAAGGTTGATAAAATTTTGAAATCAAATTTCTCATTCAATTATCATTGTTTAGACTTAAAAATCGGGGGCTTTAGAGTACTGATAGACTAGTTCAAGAAATTTTGATTGAATGCCGCTTTTGAAGACTAAAATGGGCCTTGGGCCACCTTTTGGCTCATTATTCTGGAATCTCTCAACGTTGGTTTTACATTTCAGATTACTGTAGCTCTATTTTTATGCTGCAGATTGATGGCAAGATTGCTAGTCCACTACCCGGAGTTCTGGAAGGAAATCAAGCCTAGTAGTTATACTGCTCTCTTACTCTTTACTGATCTTTTTTTAAATTTGTGAATATGGACTTAGGCTGTTTTATGGTTTAGACCTTAAAACAGCCTAAGTCCACAATCACAAATTTTTAAAAATATGCTAAACAGGAAACATGTGGTGGCCCAAACTCAGGTGCAGAGTAGCACTGGTATGGGCCTCTTTTGGCATAATACACTTTAGGCCATAGCATTTTGCACAATTTATTTCAGGCTGTTCGAAAACTTTGAACGCGTTTTTCTCGTTTCATCTATTTATGGACTGAGGCATTTCTTCGTCTGAACGCTTCAATTAGAGTACGCCACCGAAGTTTGGAACCCTTTTCTTTTGAAAGATATTGATTTAGTTGAAAGAGTACAGCGTTTGTTTACCCGTCGCCTGCCTGGAATGAGTAGTAAGTCGTACCCTGAACGTCTAACCATTTTAAATCTAAAGTCACTTGAAGAACGTCGTTTGATCCGTGACCTCGTTATGGTGTACAAGATACTTAATGGACTGGTCGACTTGCCCAGGGAGCGGTTTTTTGATTTTAGTTTGTCAAAGACTACCCGTGGCCACAATTTAAAGTTGTTTGTAAAACGCACAAACTTAGATATTCGCAAAAACTTTTTTGCTAACCGTGTTATTAGCATTTGGAATAGCCTCCCCATGGAAACTGTAAATGTGCGCACAGTCTCTGTTTTTAAAAATCGCATCCAGAATTTGGATGTGAGTAAGTTCTTGAAGGGTAGGGCTTTAGAAGCCGGACAAACGGCCCAGCCCTCCCTCTGATCTGGTTGGATTATTTTTCGTTGTGTTTTTATATTGTATTCTGTTGTTATGCTTAGTAGGTTGTCGGATAAACTTTTCTCTCTCTCTCAAAAAAAGTGGAAAACTCCGGTAGTTACCGTACTTTACTTACACAAACAACGCAACTTGGAATTTGTTGACATAAGTACGTATACGCACCAGCACCGTACAGTTACTTTCTGCTTTCAGCGTGAAAAAAGTACCGTAATGGCAGTGACTCCTCCTTCCAAGCCAGTGCCGGTGCCGAACGGTATGACGGGTACTGTATTTTCGTTACAAATTCGTACAACCGCCGCTACCTCATCGACAGAATTGGGAGTAACCACGATGTCCGGTAGGTGTTGGCTGAATTAGCTTACACTACACAAATATGCAAATTAACAGCTAATACAATCAGGCACTTAACGCGCTATATACATACATACAGTATGATAGGGAAGGGATATTATACACACACTTAGGGTAGTGGTACAACACTGCATGGAACCGGAACCATATACTATATCAACAATTAACAGTACATGGACAAAGGAGGGGCTGAGACATACATGCACTAGGAGGGGTCACCCCCTAGCTGACAAGGCTTGAAAAGCCTTTGGGAACCGAATTTGGCGTTTCCACTACTGATATTTAAGAGAAATCGGTGTTTTTGGAAGCCCTTTTTGTCATTTTTTGCTTGTTTTTAGCTCTAAAACGCTATTTGGCAGCTTAAAATAGCGATTTTTAGCGTCCTTACCAAAAAAACGTGCTAAAAACGCATTTCCAGGCGTTTTGGAGCTTTTTGAAATTTGGGACCCCCTCTGGGAGAAACCCCCCTTGACCCGCCACCTGAGGAAAACCCCCTCCTACCCCCCTCCCCCAGGTCGGTCCGGAGCTGTTACATGTATGGGCTGAGAGGTTGGCCCCCCAACATACATGGGCCGCGGGGGGTCCAGGGGGGTTGCCCACCTCAGGAGACAAGGGAAAAAGGGGGCTGAGGGGGTTGACCCCCCATCAGGCTCTGACCACCCCTCAGCCCGCGGCTATCCCCTCAAGAACTTTTAAGAAGAATTTTGTATCGAAAATTATAATAAAAGTATGCCTAGATTAGGCGTAAATGAGCTCAGAATAGCTTATTGGAAGCTATTATAGCGAACTTTGATTTTAGTAAAAAATTGGACTTTTTGGCTTACCATCCCCTCGACCCCACATCAGCAACCGCTACATGAACCCCCTCAGGATTTGAAAATTTACCACCCCTCAGCCGAAATGCTAGCCCATGTCTGCCCATCAGCATTTCAATATTTTACCTTCTCCTAGCCGAAGTGTCAGCCCATGTCTGACAGTCTAATTTGTATCCCACGTTCGGGCTCGGGCACTATAGTGATACCATAAATGGCACCCTTACCTTCGGCGTGACCTGTGATGTCCACCTTGTGGTAAAGTGGCACCGCTCCACTCAAATTATTAGCATTATAGCATTAAGTGCCTGAGTGTAACGCAGAGACTAACTGGTGGTGTGATTCGTCGTGTGCGTGGTGTTCTCTGACTGCCTCCGAAACGCTCACCTGACCGGCAGGCAACGCTTTCTCCAGCAAAGGTAGGATTGTGTTGATCTTCTAAAAGCCAACTTTCGGTTCGGTGACATGGCAGCCATCCTGCTGCACGTATGGATATGAGCTAATCAGCAGCGGAAACGCCAAATTCGGTTAGCAAACGCCTTTTATGTACATTTTAAGCTAAAATTCAATGATTTCTGACTTCAGTACATGTATTTTCGGAGGTGGGGGGGGGTTTGGCCTGTATATGTGCATACACGTACATACAGTAGGTAGCTCAGTAGCGAAGGCAATATTTATAGCTTTACCGCAACTTGTTGCTTTTATCATTATAATTACGTGCAGAGCAGAGATATTCAAAAAATGTCAGCTGGAAATTTTCCATAATATTTTACCGGTGTTAAGAAATGTCATAAATGCAAAAGTTCGGTTTTTTTAAATGCAGGGGATGGAAAAAGGCCTCTATAACCGTTAATAATTATTTTATCTACACTTGATTAGCGTTCCTTACAAAACCTGAACATCCAGGATATGGAATAACCCACTTACCATAATATCAGCAGCTAAACTTCATGAAATGTATGTTTTCTGGTCGATTACAGCGTATAAGTGGCAAATATCTCCATCCATACATATTACACTAAATTTAATGCCACTTACTTAACATTTTTTAATAATTTCCGAAGTTTCAGTTGAATTTCTTCCCTTTTTCCCAGCCCTAGGAAAATTTCCATCGAATAATTCTCTTCAAACTGGGCCGCAACAGGTATAAATCTTGCAGATACGCTACTATATAAGCTTTGTTCTAACCAATTGCAACCGGTTCGTAGAGAAATGCTACAGCAACTGTACTTGTAGGAAACGTAACTTCTACCAGCAAACGCAACTTGAGCGACAGCAACCGTAAAAAACGGATGTGACTGTTACCTTATGAGTAAAGGTGGCAACGGTTCGACGACACAACCGAGCCGCGAACATGCTAAGGCGAACACTTTTTTCACCAAACAAACAAGTCAACTGGAGAAGAGATATTGGCAGATCAACGGCGTACAACCAATCAAATCAGTAATTCTTTACCACTACAGTGTTTATTTAGTCAGCGGCACTAACAACAACTTGGAATTGGTCATCGTCTGCTTCGTCCTCCTCATCCTCGGCCGCCGAATCGGCGTTCTCGGAGTCGACCGACCGGTCCTGCAGATCTTCCAGTTCGTCGAGTCGCTTCAGAGTTTTCTGCACGTCCTCGCGCACTGCCGCTCTCACCGTGTCCACTGCCTCTGGCGGCAACCAGCCGTGGGTCGGGTCGCATTTTGCTGTGGCACTCTTAATTACACACTAATAGCATATGCATGATTTTGTTAGTAAGGAGGCTAAAAATCGCTGTTTTATACTGCCAGCCAAACAGCGTTGTTATTTCCATACATGCAACAGGTCATCGTCGAAGGGGAGGGGGGTTGGGGGCGGCGCCGACGGGGGGCTGAGCCCAAATTTTGGGAGGGGGGTTGGGCACTAGAAACGCTTAAAAACAGAACAAAATTGCAATTTTTGGGCTAAAAATCGTCACGAAAAGTCGGAGGCGTTTGGCCTAAGTCGGGAGGGGCAGACCCCTGTTACTTGTATGGTTATTTCTGAGTCATTTGTTAGTACTGAAGACGCTACTAGTACTTGCATTTGGGTGGTCGGGGGTTGGCCTTTCCAGCTAGGGGGTAACCCAACCCAACCCCCTTTGTACATGTATGCCGTGCCGGCCTATGTGAGTAATAGCACAAACTACTGTCAGGGTTCGTGCGGCTTTTGCATAGCAAAATTCCCTGACCTTTCCCTGACTTTTCCATGACCAAAGTCAAAATTCCCTGACTACCCAGGGTGACGAAACTGCAACCAATCTGAGAAAATTTTAAAAAATTGGCTTTGAAAAACGCATTTAAACGGTATTCAGATGTAAATTTCCGGTTTAAGTAGTAGTATATAAAGTCAGAAGACCGATCTTCAAAAGGGTGTTGTGAAAAGTCCTGACAGGATCATTTGGGGGCGAGATGTTTCTGCTGCTATCCAATTTTTCCCTGACCAGACACCAAATTCCCTGACTTTTCCCTGATTCCCTGACTTTTTTTAAATTCCCTGACTTTTCCATGACTCCCTGACTTTCCAGGTCCCGCACGAACCCTGACTGTATGTCCGATCGCAGGGTTCATACGGATCAGGGTTTTCCAAATTCCCTGACTTTTCCCTGACTTTCCCTGACCTGAGTGCTAAAATTCCCTGACTTTCTACAAGCAAACTCATAAAACAGTAAATGTTTTGAAGCACCTAATTTTGTGATTTCTTTTGCATCGGCAGATATTTACATAAACGCTAGCATATCCAATGACTTTCTAACAGCAAAGGGTGAATTTGGTATTAAAAACTAATCGTATTTCAACAGGTATTCCGAGTGTGAAGTTAACAAGAATTAACAGTTTCAGGGTTTGACGAGGCCTGGTTGGCCGCAACCTAACCAGGGCGAGAAATTTTTGAAGAAATAGCTTATAAAAACGCATTTAAAAGGTAGTCTTGGCGTAAAATTAACAGTTTCAGAGTTTGACCAGGCCTGGTTGGGCAGCTGCCTAACCAGGGCGAGAAAATTTTGAAGAAATAGCTTTCAAAAACGCATTTAAAAGGTAGTCTTGGCGTAAAATTAACAGAAATTAACAGTTTCAGAGTTTGACGAGGCCTGGTTGGTCAGCTGCCTAACCAGGGCGATAAAATTTCGAAGAAATAGTTTTCAAAAACGCATTTAAAAGGTAGTCTTGGCGCATAATCAACCGGAATTAGCAGTTTCAGAGTTTGACGAGGCCTGGGGGGCCCAACCAGGGTGAGAAAATTTAAAAAAATCGCTATAATTTTCCCTGACCAGATCTGAAATTCCCTGACTTTTCCCTGACCTCCCTGACCATTTTTAAATTCCCTGACTTCCCTGACCCGTATGAACCCTGGATCGATTTGTGGGCCCTCACTCTAACGCATTGCTCTCAGTCAGTTCTTAACCGATTTTGCTGCAGTCCTCATGAGCGCAATTTGGGCTCAGAAAGACCTGACCTGACATTCAGCTGAGGGGAGGTAGAATTTTCAAATCATCAGGGGCTGAGAGGGTAGATAGGGCGTTGAGTGGTTGCAATCCGAAAAGTCCGATTTTTCTCAAGAGAAACGCTTAGCGCGCGCACTATAACGGTTTCCGTTGCGTAACTTAGTTTAGCGCAGGGAACGACGGCAAGATGCACGGAGGAGACGAAACAAAATAATTGTACCAAAGCGGCCTGGAGGTATCGTTCAGCGGAGGACAGATGAATATCGCAGAGTGCGAACCAACACTGTCTGACGCCCGGCAATCGGCCCGCTCGGTACACCCAGGTGTTCTCCTAAAACCAACAAACTCACCTTTAATAATTACCTGAACACATTTTTAAAATAGGATAATTTAGAATACAGAACAGTATTTTAGTTAAATAAAGGTCCCAGTCCGGTGCCCTCCTACCCTAGGTACCGTGATGCTAAGTGCCTGTAATACTGTATGTACTGAGTATCTGGAAAACAGCCCAATACCCAACACCTTTTCGTACCCTACATATTATTATTAGACCGACTGTCAAAAAAAATAAAAAAGAAGCATAGAAACAAAATTTGAGCAAAGAAACTGGCACAGAAGAGAAGAACGCACAGCTAAAAAAGCAACGTTTCATATCTGTTTTGCGATTTTTACCCATAAAGTGCGCTATTTTTGTTGCGGAAAGAAAGAATATATATGAGGGAGCAGGTAGGCCGCGTCGTTGGCCAGTGGATAGCTCGCTGCCTCTGAGTCACGGCGGCCCCTGCATCCCTAGCGGTTGTAGTGGTTCATCCTCTCGGCGCGGCAAGTTTCTTGCTGCAAAGAGTTGGTCGTCGGCACAACGCTCCACCCAGGCCACCGAAACCTGGTTACAGCGAGTAGGTAAAATGGGAACCAACTGGATCTGCCATTGCACCGAAGCTGCTCCTACAGCATGCCACATTGGCAAAGATCAATGACGTCAAGTGCTGGCTGAGACGACACAACAAGACTATACCGGTTTAGTCCTCCGGCCGGGCGGCAGTGGACGCTGTCAGCACTATGACGTCACCACGCCAGGCGCTCTCTTAGTACCTGGCGCCCAACAGCATGGCTAGAGTGGCTGGCAGTGATAGAAGGGCAAACGTCCGAGATGACGAATACGAGGGTTGCGCAATGGACCGCAGAGGTCTGAGCGTAGGGCCGTAAGGTCCCCCCCACACATCGGATCGGATCGGATCGGAGCGAGCAGGCTTGGAGAGTAGAATCTTGAGATCTAGCACATACGTAAATAGGGCTGAACAAAGAGGCCGTACTTCTCTTGATTACAATATCTATCTTTTTTACAGTAGTAAAACGATAAAAATAGCACAAACCATCGATTCATCCTCGTTCATTTGAGTCAGCTCCTTTTTCTGTAGTCGCAAACGAATCTTAGCAGGAATGCGCCGAGCTGAAAAGACTAAACAGTCAGTGATTAACAGGAAAACCTAATCTAAATAGGAACATTATTATTACTTCTGACCTATTATACAAAACTGCAAGGACAATAACTTAATTTCGTATTGAAACATTACTTTCCACATACGTATCCAAATCTAAGCCGTTATAACTATTGGCTTCAAAAATCGAATCACTCTTTGGTGCAGTTAGACTAGAACAGACCAGCTAATCTACGAACCAACACAAATTCCGTTTTAAGACATTGTACAGTACATGTTTCTCTTAGTCTTACGTCAAAATAAATCTGTTTAGAGAGTAGGCGAATAAGAAAGGTCAGCATGGGCCTATTAAGGAAGAAGCTATTCGGAAAGGGTTGAATGAAAAGCAGTTGCTGATCAAGCCAAATCATTCAGAACCGCTATTTAAGTAGAAAACCACTGAACTGACTGTGTTTGTGTTGCACTTTCACCGACTGGTAGCGTCTGGCGGCCGGTTGGGTTCGCGGGTCGTAGCCGAACCGGCACCACATGCGAGCCCACGGACCCGACTTTATGTAGAACGCGTGCTTTTGCAGCAGAACTCTGCAACCACAGCAGTTATTAATAGAAACTCCACCCACTCCACAAGTTGGAGTGGTTAGGCAAGCTAATTTCGGTAAGCAAACAGAAAGTTTTACTGTTACAGTCTGACGCCGTTTATGGTACCGACACCATATAAGGTGCAACTAGTCTAGATACCGGTACCATAAACGGCGTCAAGCATACATGTACTAGAGGGATTACCCCCTAGCTCAAAAGGCCAAACCACTCTCACCCCCCGAGACAGCTTAAGGGGCCCCCGACCCAAAAATACAAGTACTAGTAGTGGCTCGAGTACTAACAAACTAATAAGGGGCCGACAATAAACTACGACGTTAAAAAATTCAAAATTTTGCACCCCCCTCCGACATTTACCGACGTTTTCATCATCACCCCCATAAAAGCTACGACGTTTGGGAGGAACCCCCCCCCCCCCCCGAAATAAAATTTTCCAATTTTCGTTCAAAATCTGAAGCTGCTTTTCTGACTGCGTAATCACAAATGAATAATAGAAAAATTTGTGCCTGTGCACATACCTATTTACCAGTTAGTTTCACCAATCTTTCAAAAATTTAGGGTTGTTATATAATTACTCTTGTTCATTGCCAAAATCAGTGTTTCAAATTTGAGGGCAAATATCTCGAGAACCAAGCAGAGAATCTCATCGAAAATTCTACCAATCAAGAATTTATTTGTCTTTCATTCAAAAAAAGATTTATTCAAATCGGTTGAGATTTACGGTTACTACAGTAAAAAATCTGCTGGGTTGTTTTTTGCACACCCTGTACAAAACACGCTAACATATGTTGTACAACTGCAAAAATGTGTCAAAACCGTTTGACTTTCTCTGCATTCTTGCTTATTCTGCAAACGTCAAACCTTACCAAAAAAGGCCAAAAATACGTCAACGTTTTGCCTCAACGTCCCACCCCCCCCTCCGACGTTCTGCGACGTTTTTCGGGGGACCCCACTTCTGGACGAAACCCCCCCTCGACCCCCCATCTGAGGAAAACCCCCCTACCCCCCTCCCCCCAGGTCGGCCCGGAGCTGTTACATGTATGAGGACTGGAACGTGATCGAAAAAAACGTTTTTCAGAGAAAATAGTTTTAGACAAAAAATTCTTAATCTACTCTAAAAGCCCTAATTTTTGGGTCCCAACGCTCATTAGTGCGAAAGAAATTGACAGAAACATTGTCAAAAAATCGAAATTTTCCAGAGAAATTTGAAAAAATTTCGGGTTTGGCGCGTAGTTGCCCGGAGGAAGGGTGCGTAATGGCCAAAATTGATTTCTGTAGCTTAAAAACGCATCTCGAAACGTCAAACTTTCAACTTTGGGTCTGAATAGGACAAAGGACCAAGACTCGATCAGTTCAGACATTGCCTCTTAAAATGTCGATTTTTAGTCTCTTTAGTGAAAAAACGTGCTAAAAACACATTTCCAGACGTTTGAACCCTTCAGACGAAACCTGTTTACGCACGCCGGCCCGGACCTGTTGCATGTATGCTCAATCAACGGTGAATTGGAAAGAGTTAAAATCGACTAAAAAGCCATTGATAACGGGATTAGAGTTACTTGAGCAGGTTCTGGTCGAGGCCAGTCTTGCAGAGGATGGCGTTTCTGCACCAGATAGGTCTCAACTGGAACAGTTGGTTGATGATCTCGTGCGGTTTGTCGCTTTTGCATCTGGTGTCCGCGTCCTTCACTGCCTCTTCACTGGGAACCGTCGGAAACTCGCAGTCGCCGCCCACACTCACCGTTAAGACGCGGCGCTCCTGTCGCATACCTAAACTCTCCTCTGTTCTATAAATGCACTACAAGTCTCACTTAACAGACTGTCCCTGTCGCACCATACATGGGCCGGACAAATTAGTTGGGCTAGTCTAAATAAGAAAATCTGGGGCTCGGCCTACCGATTTGGGGGTGGCAATTTCGGTTGGTGAGTCCAGGAACAAAAGTCGGCTTCTGGTGAGTGGGGGGCCCAAGTTGGGGGTGGGCAACACCGCGGCCCATGTACAATACAATGTATGTGTCTCATCGTTTTTGTCTTGCTGTGACTTTCGTGTTCGTTAGGAATTCGAAAAATGGACACAATACGATCCCTTATTGTGTCTTAGTAGTATACAGTACGTACGCTATGCATTTATGTTTTTGAATGAGATTGTGCATTGTGTGCGACCCTCCATGCCTTAGTATGTTTCAGGGCTGTTTGTTTTCCGGAAAATACTCAAGCCGGTTTTTTTTCGTTTTCTTCCAGCTTTTTTCCGTTTTTTTTCCAAAAGTTACTTTCCGAGATGACAGAAAAAATTTTAACAATCGCTTTTTACTGCAGAATTGAACGAAACAGCGTGAGTTTTATTACGAAATGCACTAATTTCATCTTTTAGAGTAGTAATTTGATTTTAAAACAACGAAAATACAATAATAAAAGTTGCCTGAAAATGGTACCAGTATTTTTTGCCAAAAACAGCTAAGTTATGCCAGGAAAATGCTTGTAAGGCTTCTATTAACGTAAATTCAAAGCATTTGTAGCGAATTTAACCAATTATTGTGCCTACTTCCTTTAAGAACTTGATTGAGTTTTTTTCCGAGCTCCTAGGAAAAAAACGAGGAAAAAACCGACCCAACCCAACAGCCCTGCTGTGTTCTTCAATCAGTTTGGCTCAAATTTAACACAACATGCACAGATAGTCAGAATTTTTACTCTCAACGTTTTGGCCAAGTCTGTCACTTTAATAACTAGTTTATTAACTTTTTCTTCTTTGTCTGTTGCTCCGATCCGATCCGATCCGATCTGGCGGGGGGGTCGTACAATGTACGGCCCTACGATCAGACCTGCACGGTCCATTTCGTTACCCCTTATATCGTCATCTCGGACGTTTGCCCTTCTTTCACTGCCAAGCCACTCAAGCCATGCTGTTGGGCGCCAGGTACTAAGAGAGTGCCTGGCGTGGTGACGTCATGGTGCTGACAGCTCCCAGCGGCCGCCCGGCGGACAGACACTAAACCGGTATTGGCCTTATTGCTGGTTGCTCAGACGGCTCCTGACGTCGTTGATCTTCCCTCCAACGCGGCATGCTTTTAGGAGCGGCTTTCCGTGCAACGGCAGATCCAGTTGGTTCCCATTTTACCTACTCACTGTAACCAGTTTTCGGTGGCCTGGGTGGAGCGTTGTGCCGACGACCAACTCTTTGCAGCAAGAAACTTGCCACGCCGAGAGGATGAACCACTACAACCACTAGGGATGCAGCGGCCGCCGTGACTCAGAGGCAGCGAGCTACCCACTGAGCCACTGACGCGGCTAAAACTTTTGTCTGTTGCTTCCCGAGAAGGATAACTTGCTCTGGTAGTGATCTGCGTTTGGAAGGACAAATTGCAAAAACCATGGCCTTGTAGCTGTTCAACCGGCGTTGGCAATAGGCAATAGGCAATCAACCCGGCAATAGGGCGTTGGGATTCAATAGTTCTGGCCGCATGGACTTTTTTCCAGCACTGGGCCACCGAAGCTCCCATCCATGGGCAACGAAGTTGTTGAACTTGGAGAACGGCGTCTGTTTCATCAATGGTTGCAATGGGGGTTTGGCCTTTTGAGCTAGGGGGTAACCCACAACCCCCTAGTACATGTATGCCAGGGGGTTATTTCGGAAAGGGAACAGTATTGCCGTGTGTAAAGTAGCCTACCTTCGTTAAAAGAAGAGTAAGGCTACAGTCTGCTTGTTTAAGAAATCACTCTTCACCTGTTTCTCAATTGTCAGCGGCCGTGTTCACTAGGGTTAACTCTAACCATCCAAACCCTGGGTTGCTAAACCCGACCTTCTAAACTGAACTTCTAAACTTGCTAAACCGTTCCTTGAAGCCAAAATCTAACCCGGGTTTACTAACCCAGGGTTAAGCCCTATACTGGGTTACCAAACCCAGGGTTAAGCTCTAACCTGGGTTAGCAAGCAAACCCAGCGTTAGCGACAAGTAACCCCGGGTTAAAACCAGGTGAAAACACAAAAACATATCAGTCGTTTGTCGTTGTCCCTCACCCAACATGTACTAGATGCGGCTTAGATTTCGACTTGTTCTCTCTTTTGTCTTTTGTTTTAAGTTTGCATTTTCCCATTCTTAGATCATGTGGCGTGTGAAAGTATCTCAGATATGTCGGAAGCTGCGGATTCAGTTCGTTCCCAAAAGAAACCGCTGTTTAGTGAAGTCGAAAAGACTGTCATAGCGCAGCTTTACGGGCGGTTCTTTCTGTTCACATAAGCATACTCGTAATGAGCCGGTCGGAAGATGTGGACATGCGCACCACGACTGCTCCAACAATTCCCGGCAAATTTCCGATCTTGTACCAATATGCCTTGCACTTTGTCAGCTCTGCGATTGTAGTCGGAAACTGGATGAATTTGTTGAGGCGTTAGGCTAAAGCAATGCAAATTCAACGGCCGCTGCGGCAAACGGCAGGCTGACTGAGGCGACATGGATCGCCGGTGACGATTTGAAAGGAGCCAGTGCCACAGTAGTGCAAATCAGAATACACTTCCAACAATGGAGGAACGGAAGTGTCCTTTCTTAGGTATTTCGTAGCCAAATCATCGCGCAACTACATATTCAGTCAGCGGAGATCAAATCGACATCGCTCAAATAGCTCCCCAAATCGCTATAGGCTTCCAAGGGACTAAAACCTGTCGCGAAAAACTCTTTTGACACTCTAAGCTTCTTCGCTGTTGAAGGTGTAACAAGAACATCGCCATAATTTACAGACACTTCACTTAAAATGAGGAAGAAATAAAACTGCAACAAACAAACAAGCGCTAACCCAGGGTTTAACCCTGCTTTGTAGCAGGGTTACAAACCCAGGGTTAAATCTAACCCGGGTTAGAGTCAAACCCGGGTTAGAAGCTACTGTAGAATACGGGTAAAACTAACCCAGAGTTAAACCTCGAGTAACTTTTAGCCCTGGGTTAGAAATTAGCGTCACTTTGAGAATACGGGTTAGACATAACCCGGGTTTGCTAACCCAGGGTTAGAGTTAACCCTAGTTCCAGAATACGGCCCCAGCAATCCTTTGTAATAAATATGTCAGAGCGGGAGTCGCCGCTTAGGTTGGTTTGCCAGGTGCATGTCCAGGGGTTTCTTTGCCCAGGGAGGACGATCAAACATTCAAAAAGCTCTAAAGCGCCTGCAGATGCGTTCTAGCACGTTTTATTCAAATTTTAAGCAGCCAAAGATGAGTCAAAGAACATCGTAAAGCTGTAATTTGGAAAATTGGATTAGAAGTGAAAGATTGCTCTTCACTCAAACTTCTAGCAGGCCAGAAAGCTGCATACTAACTAAATGGTACTTTTTAGGAAGGAAAATTTATGAACATCTACAAAAGTCAAGTAGATACCGATCAGAATGAAAGGACTGGCTGGGCCGACCGACCGGCTTCTAATGCCCGACCCTTAGTACATGCAAGTAGATTACTTTGTCCGAGCGAAGCAGGATCTTTGGTAGCCTTCTCAACGTGATCTGTAAGGTGTTCCACCTCTCGCATCAACACGTACGGACACGGCTGGGTGAATCTAAAACCTCTCTCTCTCACTTTTTATCTTGGTCAAATTACAGCGCAATGGCGACCAAAGTTGGCACCAGACATGGGCATCGGCACCTTTCCTCGGGCTCTGACCACCCCCTCAGCCCACGGCTACCCCCTTCAGATTTTTTCGGGAGATTTTTCTATAGAAAATTCTGATAAAAATATACTATATTTGGTGTAAATGAGCTCAGACAGAATAGCAAATTTTTGTGTAACTTTTTCTCCATTCGGAGTTTGGCAGCTTAAAATAGCGATTTTTAGCCTCCTTACTGCCTTACACGTGCTAAAAGGCATTTTGGAAATTTTTCAAATTTTCGACTGCTCTATTGGCGAACCCATCTCGACACCCCACGCCGGCCGGGACCTGGTACATGTACGTACTAGGGGGTTACCCCCTCCATGCTGGAAGGGCCAAACCACCCTCACCCCCCGAGACAGGTTAAGGGACCCCCGAACCAAAAATACAAGTACCAGTAGTGACTCCAGTACTAACAAACTGGCTCAGAAATCACTAATTTTCAGCCTAAAATTCGCTTGAAAAGCCTTTGGAAACTGTCATTTGTGCTTGTTTTTAGCTCTAAAACGCTATTTGGCAGCTTAAAATAGCGATTTTTAGCGTTCTTACTGAAAAAACGTGCTAAAAACTAGTGTTCCGACGATATATCGATATCGATATCGAAAAGTCGATATATCGACCCTTTTTCCAAAATCGATATCGATATCGCGATATTTAGTATCGATATTTTCGATATTTTTGTTCAGAAAAAGTAGGAAAAACAAAACTGACACCAAGTTTATTTCTCTGAAACAGTAAAAACAGTTTTTCCTGGACAACTCAGAAATCGATGGTATGGTCAATACCTAACGGTGGCATGATAGCTGTCAGAAACATCAATTTCTCAGCATTCTCAGTTTTCAGACAGCACGCTTAAGTTCTAAAACGTCTGCATCAAAACTGAAGAGCAGCTCACTCCGCACACTTGAAGGAGGAGGGCAGAAGCAGACATGGGCTAGCATTTCGGCTGAGCATACATGGGCCGGAAAAATCCGGAGGGGGGTGGGGGGGGGGTTGAGACCTCGGGGGGGGGGGGGTCCCCCGAAAAAAGGCCAAAAAACGCCTATTTTGCCTTAAATAAGCGAAATTTTCTCCCTCCGGGAGGGGGGGGGGTGGAAGGCCGAGGGGGTGGTATGGACGGCCGAGGGGGGGGGTATGGCCGGCCGAGGGGGAGGGGTATACCCCCCTTACCCCCCCGGCCCATGTATGCGGCTGAGGGCGGTAAATTTTTAAATCCCGAGGGGTTACCGCCGGCTGATGGGTATTTGAAAAGATGGTAAGCAAAAAATTCCGATTTTTTACTAAAGTCAAAGGTTTTTGGAATGTTTGTCATTAACCCAAGTTAAAATACGCTATTCTGTCTGAGCTCATTTATGCCTAATGAGGGCGGGGGTATCGGCCTGAGGGGTCAACTTTTTCACTGAAGGGTTTCAGAAGGCCTTTTCTGTGATTCTCTACTTATTGATCCGATCAGTGCTTGACTGATAAGCAGTGACAGCAGTTTGCTCTTTCAAACTTTCAGATTTTCTTGCATAACTATAAATATCGATATCGATCGATATTGAGCTGAAAATATCGATATCGATATCGAATATCGACGAATTTTGATATCGTCGGAACACTACTAAAAACGCATTTCCAGGCATTTTGGAGCTCTGAAATTTTGGACCCCCTCTAGACGAAACCCCCTCGACCCCCCACCTGAGGAAACCCCCCTGCCCCAGGTCGGCCCGGAATTGTTACATGTATGAATAAGTACCTAGAGAACATGAAAGGCGGCAGAAACATGGGCGACTCAGATTCCGAGCAACTGCGGTCCCACCACGAAAGAGCAGCGGCTATGTCTTGCGGGAATAGTTTGGGCAGCAAGTCGTCGTAGACATCTTGCTCTACTTCAGTCTCAGAAGAACAGTCAGTCTTCTGCATGGGCAAATACTGGAAGTCGCAGAGGTTGCGGAACTCCTGAATTTTGGTCACCGGACCCAGAATCTCCGACTTTATCTCTTTCTCCTGCTCAGATTTTGGGTTCTTGCGCCGTCGACACTTCACCACCATCAGCACCTGGTCCTGCTCTTTGGAGGACGACGGAATGGACAGACTGGACGAGATCGGTCGGTGGTAAGGGTTCTCGGGGTCGAGGTTCAGGTCCAGCGTGCGGTTGTGGAAGCTGGCCTAAAGCAGCCTTTTCTTCTTCTCCACCACAAACTTTATTTATGCTATTGAGAAAGAAAGAGAGGAGAGATGAGAGGCAAAACTGACTTTTACGGGTCCCTAACAAAAATTTCAATTTTATCTATCGTATTCAGTTGACTCCTAAGCCTAAGCCTAAGCAAGAAAGTGATTAATTAATATGTAGTGGAGGGACCCCTAAAAGTCAGTTAAGCTAAAAAAAGAGATGAGATTTGCTGACCTCGGAAATTTTCTCAATGCCACCCAAATTATCGAGAGCCTTGGAAAGATTTTTGACCACGCCGGGATATTTTATCAGCACGAACTGGGAGGCCACTGGCTTTTCCTGCGCGGCCATTTTCCTTGGAGATTGCTCTCTCACCCAGGGTTGCCAGGTTTCAAAGGCAGTTCACTCCTAGAAAAAACTCCTAAATTTTAAAACACTTAAAATTTAATAAACGATTTTTTTCAGTAGAATTTGGTGAGCCAGACAGTTTACCAGTGACGCATCCAGGATTTTGTAGAGGATGAAAATTTTGAAGCCGCCAGTGTGGAAAAATTTTGAAAATTAGCCTTCAAAAACGCATTTAAAAGGCATTCTGAGCATAAACGAGACAGTTGAAGTGCGTAATTCATTAGTTTCTCTATTTGACAGATTTTTTCTTCCTACCTCCTCCGCGAACGGGATGTACCCACCCAAAACCCTCCTGAATAGTACCCACCCAAAACCCTCCTGAATAGTACCCACCCAAAACCCTCCTGAATAGTACCCACCCAAAACCCTCCTGAATACGCCACTGCAGTTTACTATCAAAGTAAAGTGTAAAAAAGATTTGACAATGCTACGATATGAAATCGCTCGATATCAATAAAAAATCTACCTAGCCTATGAATTAGGATTTTCTCATTCCTATCCGTCAAATCTTATATAACTACAGGTAAAACAGAGCTAATATACAATAGGTATATTGTATCACAGCTGCAAGGCTAGCTAGCTGAATTATCAACTTAAGTCTTACTGTGTTAGACAGGTCAATCATTAATCTATCGCGAAATTTGTTCGTTGAACCAACACAATGTACTGTAGGACAAAGAAGGCCGCAATGCGAACATCATGACACAATTAGATAAGGACAAAGATGTATAAAAGTGGAGCAAAGTTCATCTCATCAGTTCACACAACAAAAGTTGCACAAACTTCATTTTATAGCTAGGACCAGGTGATTTATTAGAAAAGGTTTAACAAAAGGGTAAATGTATAGTTTCCGGGCGTAAAATCAGGAACCGGCCCCAGATTGAAATAAATACTTTTAATGATCATAGCTAATTATAAATTAACAAGTTTCATCAATAAATATCGATTATCGATTTTTTTGGCAAAATTCCAAAATTTCAAAATCGTCTAAAATGGTCATGTTATATATCATTTGAAAGCCCTTCATCTGACGAGTCTAATGATCACTACATCAGCATAGGGCACGCCCCCGGGGGCCTGTTTTGCCAAATATAAAAGTACCCCTAGGGGACGCATCAGTATAGGCACGCTCTAGAGGGCCTGTTTTCCAAATATAAAAATACCCCTAGGGGTATGCATCACTAAACTGATGCGTCCCCTAGGGGTACTTATCACTATACTGATGCGTCCCATAGGGGTACTTTTATGTTTTTAAAACAGGCCCTCGGGAGCGTGCCTTATACTGATGCGTCCCCTAGGGGTACTTTTATGTTTTTAAAACAGGGTCTCTGGAGCGTGCCCTATACCGATGCGTCCCCTAGGGGTACTTTTATGTTTTTAAACCAGGCCCTCCGGAGCGTGCCTATACTGATGCGTCTCTAGGGGTACTTTTATATTTGGCAAAACAGGCCTCCCGGTGCGTGCCCTATACTGATTTAGTGATCATTAGACTTGTCAGGCGAAGGGCTTTCAAATGATATGTAACATGACCATTCTGGACGATTTTGGAATTTTGCCAAAAAATAATCGATAATCGATATTTATCGATAAAACTTGTTAATTTATAATAAGTTATGATCATTAAAAGTATTAATTTTAATCTGGGGCCGGTTCCTGATTTTACGCCCGGAAACTAGTATACATTTACCAAAAAAAGGTTTATTACAACTAGGGATGCAAATGGTATAAAAAATACCAAATACCAAATACCAAATAGTAGATGGTATTTTCTATACCAAATAATACCAAATAATTCCAAATAGTTGCTAAACAGGTCGCCGCTAGCTGTTTGGAATGAGCGCAAAGTCACACTTTTTGTTTTTACAGCAAAAATCATAAGTTTTGCCTCAGTGAAAGAGTTTTTGTTGCATCTAAAAGAAATCTAGTCATGCCGAGAAAGAAAACGAGTAGAATTTGGGTGTTTTCACTGACTCGGGAAATGGGCAAGCAGCAGCACGTTGTGACGTTTGCGGTCTAGGCTCGGTCTCGATAAAGGGGCCGTCCATAAACGACATCGTTCCAAAACCCAGATTTTTCGGAGCCCCCCTTCCCCCAAAATCGCCTTGCGTCCTTACATGGGGGCCCACTCCCACTTTTTGAGAATTTTCCATGAATGGTTGTTATAAGCTAAACTGGTCAGAATTCCTTGTTTTTTTGTAGCTCAGAAACGGTAAAGACTAAAGAGACGTCTTGTTCTGCGTATCTGCATTGTTAAACTTTTAGTAAATTAGAAATAACGAGAAAACTCTGAACAGAAGCGCTCTGACATGGCATACAGTCACAAAATATGCCGAATTTATCGCTTAAAAGCTAATTGTTTAGTTATTTAAACTATTTGGTATTATTTGGTATAAAAAAATACCAAATAATACCAAATACCTAGAAAATACCAAATAATACCGAATAATACCAAATAATACCGGATACCATTTGCATCCCTAATTACAACGCACATGAACACCGGACAGACCAGTAAACAACCCATAAAGGGCCAAGGCAATCACCGGGGTCGAGCCCCTACTATGTGTCTAACGCTGGGTGCATGCCAGGCAGAGTTGCTACCAGTACACCACAGACGCAGACAACATTAGAGAAAACCAGCGATATGAAGCGACATCATGAAGCTGAAAATCCTAAAAAAAAATCCCAGAAAACTCCTAGAAAAATCCTAAAAATCAAAAACTCCGACCCAGAATTTAAAAACTCCCAGAAAAACCTCCTAACTCCAATCTCAAAATTTTCCTCCAATCCGAAATCAAAAACTCCTAGATCTAGGAGGAAAACTCCTAACCTGGCAACCCTGCTCTCACCGGTTCCTTGCAAACATACTTTTTTTGAAACAGCACTTTTTTTTACTTATCTGGGGAGATCACTCGAATTTCAAATTTTAAACACAGACGACTGAATGTGGTATCAAACGACTGCTGACGATCTCCTGATTATTATTTTACACATCAAAATCTAATTACTGCATGCTATATCAAGTTCTACCCCAGATTATGCGTTTCGGCGTGTGGTCAAATCACGCGACGATAGTTATACAAAATGTTTAGGAGGCTATTTCCGTATAAAATAGAGTAAAAATAGAATGAACAGCGCATTGTGAAGGGAAAGGTAACAACGATTCGGAGCGTCGGGCGCTCCGGAGCGCCCGGAGCGTCCGGGAGCCAAACGCACCCCGAAATCCCGTTGCTGCGGGCGCCGTTTCTGTTAATGCACAAATGAGTGTATTTAAGCGGGAATTAACAAAAATTGTTATTTGATTACGCTTACATGCAATGCAACCTTACATGGGCCGGGGGGGTCCCGGGGGGGTTTGCCCACCCCCCAACTTAGCCTCGACCCCCCCGGACCCCCCCACCCACCCACCCAAAATGGCGTGCAGCCGACCCCACCCACCCTGTGCAGTGGTTGTGGAAATAATGGTGCAGGCCAGCTTTACTACACCAAAAAACTGCACATAACAAACACAAATTTCAAAACAAATTCGACTCTGGCAGCTTTTGTAATGACATGAATTTGTCTAAATTGCTGATTTGTGTCATATACGGTCACAAAATAGTGTGAAATGTTATTTTTGTTCATATAATGGCAGAAAATTGTACCAAAACAACCTAGAAAGCGTTCCCAGGCATTTTTTGGTTTTGACCCCCCCCCCCAACTGGGCTTCGACCCCCCCCCCGGCGGAAAATTTTGACGGAACACCCACCCCCCAAATTGAAAATTTTGACCCCCCCCACCCCATTTTTCCGGCCCATGTATGAATGCAACCTGCGGAAATGAAAACAATAAAATATGAAACATAAATTAACAGGCAGCAGCATGTTAAAAATAACTGAAATTTCGGGAAAAGTGGAAAACTAAGTTAACAAATTTGGTTCTTGAAAGTCCGAAGCATTGTCGATGCCATGCTCGCTTTTGCAAGTGTTGTAATTGCAGGATTTGAGCGCAATGCATCCAGTAACCTGGAAACGTTAGTGCCGTTTTTCTATGTTTGTAAACGCTTTTGATTCTTGCATTCACGACCGGATGTTACTGTGCCATGTCTGCAGGTTAGCTACGCGGTACCCGATTACATTCTTTGTGCGCTAGTCACATTTTGCTGGACGTTCTCAATGTGTACGTGTTGACCTGTCGGTCGAGTTCAAGAGTAGTAATTTGAGGGATCAGCCAAGAAAGTATCATTGCCCTCTTGTTTTTATTGCTTACGTAAACGCCATTTCAAAGATACAATTAATAGGTAATCGTCTTTGCACCCGATTTGGTCTACTTGGAACCAATCGACTGCCTCACTTTTACAACAAAGCGACTACACTAAATCTTGTCACCGTGTTGCATTGTATTTGGGCGTGCCAACACGTGGTGTTTTATGAGCATCGTTTTTGCTTGTAGACAGTAAGTGTGACTTCTAGTCAGCAGGGTAGCTGCACTAGCATTTGCACTAGTATTGCACAAGCAGTCTGTGATTCCATTAAGAATAAATTTAAGGATAAAATAACGACAAAACTTCAAAAATAGATCTATCTCGTTTGAAAATAGAAAAACGCCATCTTTAAGAGCACCCCCTTAAGAGAAAGAGGTAGTTAGGAATTTAGAAGACATGCAGACCAAATTGGCTGCTTCCTTGACAACCAAGGGCATTTTCTGTCATCTCAGCTTTGAAAGTTGACTGGCGTACCCAAATAGCTGTTCAAGAAAAAACAGGTAGAATCCAACGGCGGAGCTACCAGATACTGGACATGAATAGAGACGTCTGTAATGCACGGCACTTCAAAACAGCTTTAAGCAGCACAGCACAAAGTTTCTGCCCAACTGGGCAAGAAAAATAGAGCCAAAAATTTCCAGATCTAACTGATGATGCTGACTGGTTAAGGATTTGGCCATCACCACAACGATCATCTGATAAAGTTATGCTTCGAACTTTTCAGTTTAAAGCTATGCATCAAATACTTGCCACATGCATACAGTACTATTGCATAGGTATAGAATTGAACAAAATTCTTCATTTTATGGCTGTTCCCAATCCACCCCCATCATCAAATCTACTCCACAGTCTTTCACATCCACCAAGTCCGCTCCTGCATCTCCAGTTCAACCAGCCGTTCGTCGCCTTGTGCTCAAGTCACCACTTTCTCATGTGCGTCCTAGTTCCAAGTTCACCAATCACCAATTCACAAGTTTCCGGCACTGTCAAATGGTTCGATCCTGACATCGGCTACGGTTTGATTACACGCTCCGACAACAACCAAGACTGTTTCATTCACTCGTCTGCCCTTTCTGCTCCCTGTTCTCCTCAATCCGCTCCGATTCTATGCCCTGGCGAGGCAATCTACTTCGACGTCATCCTTTACCATTGGGGCCGTACCGACCGTGCGATCAATGTTTCAGTGGTTTCATAAGATTCGTACGCGCTCTCCTATCTTGTTTCCGGACGGTCGTCAGGCACAGATGTGGCCCCGGTTCCACGCTCGTCCGAGTAACCTACTAGCCTTCCATGGTCATCAGCTTTCCCATAGGGAAGTGAAAAAACCTAGTTATAATAAGTAACGTAAGATTCGAACAGAATTAACTGAAAATTTATATTAAAAAATGGTAACTATGATCTGGCCTGACAATCTTGAAATTCTCTGCGAAATTATAATTAATTTAACACAGGCTAGGTGGGTTGCAAGCATACATGTCGTTGGGGGGGGGGGGTAAAGTGGGGGTAAAGGGGGGGGGGGTAAAGGGGGGGGCCGGCCCCCCCAACCCCCATTTTTCGGCAAAAGTCCCCCCCCCCCCCCCGGGGTGTTGGGGGGACCAGAAAACCCACGATTGGATTCCAAAGTAAAGAAAATTTTAGCCCAGACAATACATTCTGCAGCACAAAATTGGGTTTTCGGTTACCATACAACCCAAAACAGGGTTTTGTAAGGCTTAGAAATCCTAAATAGGGTTTTTAGACTGCTTAGAAACCCTGATTAGGGTTTTCAGGTTACTTTTAAACCCTGATTAGGGTTTTTAGGCTGCTTTGAAACCCTAAACAGGGTTTTCAGGTTACTTTTAAACTCTGATTAGGGTTTTTAGGCTGCTTTGAAACCCTGATTAGGGTTTTCAGGTTACTCTAAAACCCTGATTAGGGTTTTCAGGTTACTTTTAAACTCTGATTAGGGTTTTTAGGCTGCTTTGAAACCCTGATTAGGGTTTTCAGGTTACTCTAAAACCCTGATTAGGGTTTTCAGGTTACTTTTAAACCCTGATTAGGGTTTTCAGGTTACTTTCAAACCCTGATTAGGGTTTTTAGGCTACTTTGAAACCCTAAACAGGGTTTTTAGGTTACTTTCAAACCCTGATTAGGGTTTTTAGGCTACTTTGAAACCCTAAACAGGGTTTTTAGGTTACTTTCAAAGCCTGATTAGGGTTTTCAGGTTACTTTCAAAGCCTGATTAGGGTTTTTAGGTTACTTTGAAACCCTAAACAGGGTTTTAGCAGTGGCTAGAAAGCCTAGAGAGGGTTTTTAGGTTGATTAGAAACCCTAAACAGGGTTTAAGAACTACATTCAAATAACTAAATAGGGTTTTTTTAATAATCTTATAAGTCAAAACAGGGTTTTGCGCGTGCCTCAGAATCGATATTACGGTTCTCTGAACTATTTTTAGTCAATATAACGCATTTCAATCTGTATTTTATCGCTGAAACTCATATTCAATACGTATTTTGAGCGCAAAACAGCTTTTTATTACATTCGTTGCTTCAATATTCGGTTTTTAAGGCATTTTTTCAACCGGAACAGGGTTTTTAAGGCATTTTTAATGCAAAAACAGGGTTTTAAGGCTTTTTTCGGCCCAAATAGGGTTTTGAAGCCATTTTTCGCCCCAGAATCCCTAAAAAAGGTCGACAAAACCCGCTTTTGGACCCCAAAAAAAGGTCGACAAAACCCACTTTTGGACCCCAAAAAAAGGTCGCAAAACCCACTTTGGACTTGGTCCCAAAACCCTATTTGGGATTTCAAAAAGGTCCCCCCCACGGAAAAACCCAGCGACATGTATGGTTGCAAGCGGCTTTCGAAAATTAATTACAAAGTCATTGTAATAACAAACAAACGAACTAACGCACACCTGTTGTAGCGATTACGGCATTTTTTGTCGTGCCATACTATTTTCGGAACTTGAAAACTCCATAATGAATGAGAAGCGGAAACAAACACCTCTCCTCTTTCTCCTTCCTCTCTCTCGTTTCCTTATTATTTTTTGTTGCTTTCGCTGAAAAACGTAGAAAAGGAGAAACGAGATCTTTCAGCGGCACGGTGAAAATCGTCGGCACAAATTGCGGTGCGTTAATTAGTTTTAGGCTCCCGGGCGCTCCGGGCGCTCCGGAGCGCCCGACGCTCCGAATCGTTGTTACCGAAGGGAAACCGCTCTATTTCCGAATTATTAGTGTAAAATAAAGTGGGCGGAAAAATTGGTTATACCTGGATGGAAGCGAATATTTTTGCATAAAATACAAAGTACGTCTTTTATAAAATTAGGCTCCGTCGATAGTTACACACTGGTTCTAAAGCCTGTCTCAAAGTTATTGGCGCACTACGGTTTTTGATTTTTTTCTCAAATACTCTCCTCTGGACCCCGTTATAATTTTATATGGACTTGTAGCCAACGATCCCCTATAGATTATGCAACTATTTATTCTTGTCATAATTTACATATTAACTATGAAAACGGCCAAAAACTAAAAGTTGTCCGAGTTGACCCCCTCTAAACGAGCTTGAAATTTGAAGCCGATACCAGATTCGGATTCCACAGAGTCTTGCGTCTCGAATCATACCACTTTCAAGGATTTCGACGATTTTTAAGCAAGTTACGAGCGATTTCCCGAGGGGTACTCGCTCAAAAATCGATTGTTGATTCCATACATGTAACAGGTCATCCGCCGATGGGGGGAGGGGGGTCTGGCGCCGGCCGGGGGGGTCTGAGCCAAAATTTTGGGGGAGGGGGGTGGGCACTAAAAAACGCTCAAAAATCGAAAAAATCGCAATTTTTTGCTAAAAATTGCCAAAAATCGCTAATTTGGGCTGAAATACAGCTAAAAAGTGCTGTTTTGCAGGCGATTTTGGCAATTTTTGTGTGTGAAATTGTAAAAAATTGCAAAAATTTGCTCGAAAATTTACTTGCCAGAAAAATCGGAGGGGGGTCGGTGAAATCGTCTGGGGGGGGGGCCATCCGGGGGGTCTGGCCTAAGTCGGGTGGGGGGGCGGACCCCCCAGACCCCCCTGTTACATGGATGGTTGATTCAAAGACCGGCCCCGATTGCGTGGTAAGGGCTGTCTGTTTGAGCTCATTTATGCCTATGAGGGTGGGGCATCGGCCTGAGGGGGTCAACCTTTTCATTGAAGGGCTTCAGAAGGCCCACTAGCTTTTCTGCGATTCTCTATGTACTTAATTGATATCAGATCGCTGATTGCATCAGTGCTTGACTGATAAGCAGCAAGAGCAGTCTACTCTTTCAAATTCTCAGATTTTCCTGTATAACTATAATAATCCTAATATCGAATATCGTCGAATTTTGATATCGATGGAACACTACATACAAGTAAAAGTTGTCACGATACCATTTGCAGTCGATTACAAGTCAAATTCAAATTTGCCGGGCCGGGCCGGGCCGCGCCCATCTAAAAATTTTAATATCCGGGCGGGCCGGGCCGCCAAAAAGTCGGCTCGTGCCAGTTCTCTAGACGTAATCTAGAAACAAGAAGCCACAAAGGCACAGAAGAAAAGAACATCGTGATTGCCTGCTATACAAAGACAGCAAAGACCAAACACAAAAGATTTTCGATGGTTGACAAAACGTTTGGAAAGCTTGTGGAATAGTCTCTCAAATGAGCCATAAGTGACAATAATCCGTGAATAGACTAGCGAACGGCAGCCGTTCAAAATTTGGATGGTGTCACCGAAAAGTGCTACAATCGCGATTTTTGACGGCCTGTAACTCCGGTTCCATGGAAGCTAGAACAACTGGGATAGCAAACTTCTTCATTTCTTTTCAAGATCTATAATCGCTGAAAATTTCAGCGCTGTGCTGCGCTGCGCTTTTTCATGGACCGGCTTGTAATGAGCTCAAATCCGTCAACGACCTACATACGTACGTATGTTTTTGGCCGCTTTTTAGAGATGTTTATGGTCGGTCTTATGGTCTTTTTTCAGGCAGGGCCCGGCCTTTCAACTTTGCTTTGTCTACCTAAACTTTTTGAAAATTTGGAATGAATTTTCAACTTAAAAAACTTAAAGCTAAGCTTTGAAAATTGGCACTTTGAAAGTATAAAACGGCGTGTGTACATATAATATTTTCTGCTCAACTCCTACCCCCGATTACCTCTCAAACTTCGTCTGGACGTTCTCCGTTAGAGTTAATTTTGATATATTTTCTAAGTTTTCTGCTCTGGTCTGCCCGCCCGGGCAAAATCCTTGACGTAAATGCCCAGCCCGCACGCATTTCAATTTCCTTGTTTCTATTTCAATGTGATTTTATTTTTTCGCACACTAAAAATATGGAAATAGAGTGGTTTCCGCCTTGGTGCGTTGTTCATTCTATTTTTACTCTATTTTATGCGGAAATAGCCTCCTAAACATTTTGTATAACTATCGTCGCGTGGTCAAATCCGATAAACGGCCACAGTCGGAGTTGCGTCAATTAGTGTGAAATACCGTAATTCACTGTAAAACGTGCGCACCCAAATTGTAAATCTTTAACAAATATGACCACATCCGGTAACAAACAACTACTATTGACTTGTACATTATTGGTACATTATATTACATCCACAACCAATTACTGCATGCTATCTCAGATTACGCGCTCATCATATCGCCTTACTTCATCGATTATCGGCCGATTTCCCCCGCAACTCCCACTTACTAAAATAATCGTAGCATTCGAGTCCGCCGGCAGATATGTCTCCCCACGGGGATTTGGGTAGGTATGACGATTAGCTATCGATTAAGCATAAACATAACAATATTCGTCCAAGCCCAAGGACGGTGGCCCCTTTTGAACGAAAATCATCACTATGAAAAAAAATAGAAAAATGAAGTTTTCTCAGTCATCTTTTGAAAGATAGCTATCAATTTTACTATGTGAGTAGACCTACTTTAGATGCATATTTCGGCGCATTTACTTTCCGAGATCCTTGAACAACAAATTAAAAAAAAATAAAAAGAATGAAAACGCGCGATTTCGACATCCCTAACTAAAACAATCGTAGCATTTGAGTCCTCCAACAGATATGTCTCCCCACGGGGATTTGGGTAGATATGACGATTAGCTATCGATTAAGCATAAACATGACAATAGTCGTCCAAGCCCAAGGACGGTGGCCCTCTTTAAACAAAAAATGGCCAAAAATGTACACACTCAAAACACTAATCGGCGCAAGTAGTGATCTCCCTAACTTATCTCAGAAAAATCGTTGTTACACCGCTACCATGAAACAGGATCAAAAGTGCGTTGCAGGAATCTCGCGGCATATTCAAATGATGACTTTATTACCTGTCAGATCTACTTACTCATTAACCGGTCGGTCACAAAGAAGTTCATTTCTAAGCTTAAGCTTAGACGGGCAAGAGGCAATCAGTCAGATCACAAGTAGAGATGCAACCGCAAAGAAAAATACTGGATACCGGAGTTTTCCACCTTGTTTGTTTGTTTGTTTATGAGTTCCACTGTCCTTTCGGACAGCTCAGGACACCCCTCGCTCTTTTCAGAGCCCTTCAATGGGGTAGCCCTGTCTACAAACAACCCTCCCCTTTGCTGCCATTGGGTGCTTAGGCAGCGCCGGTTCGGTTACCGTTTACCTACTGACCATCACCGGCTTTCGGCGGTCTGGGTTGGGCTTTACGTCGACTACTTCCTACGTATAAGACCCCTCCGATTATGAACCGGGTCTTATAGCAGGTCATACATGTAACAGGGGGGTCTGGGGGTCTGCCCCCCACCCGACTGAGGCCAGACCCCCCGGATGGGCCCCCCCCCCCCCCCCCCGAGACGATTTCACCGACCCCCCCTCCCTCAGATTTTTCTGGCAAGTAAATTTTCGAGCAAATTTTTGCAATTTTTTACACTTTCACACACAAAAATTGCCAAAATCGCCTGCAAAACAGCACTTTTTAGCTGTATTTCAGCCCAAATTAGCGATTTTTGGCAATTTTTAGCCAAAAAATTGCGATTTTTCTCGATTTTTGAGCGTTTTTTAGTGTCCACCCCCTCCCCCAAAATTTCGGCTCAGACCCCCCGGCCGGCGCCAGACCCCCCGCCCCAACGCCCCTCCCCCATCGGTTAATGACCTGTTACGTGTATGTAGCAGGTGGTCAGAAAGCAGGGTCTGTCAGTACAGTAGGCATTTTCCAGTTATTAGACCCGGATCTAAGCTCAGAATAGTGTGTTTTCGTGTATATTTTTTACAAGATAACTAATGAATATGGAGTTTTCGTATTCAGATTGTTCAAGAATCGTTCTAAAACCCGCGTAATCTTGGTAAAATTCTTGATTTGATAGGTGCTGTGAGCATATTTGAGCTTCTAAGTTGCCTAAGTTTTCAAAACTTGTTTAAAACTGAGCTATTCAAACTTAAACGTACAGTCAGTTATTGTTGCAAAGATCAAAACCAGTGTATTTCATGCTTTTCATGCAGAACATGGAGTTTTAATTGTAAAATATATTTTCCACCTACAACACCCGGGTCTTATAACTGGTGCAAAAATGTGACCCCAAATTTAGGCATTTTCCGGTTATAAGATCCGGTCTTATAGGTGGAAAACTCCGGTACCAGGTAGTGTTTTAGACCAAAAAATACCGGATAATACAGTCAGGCACTTAACGCCGTTTATGGTACCGACACCATATAAGGTGCCGGTACCATATATGGTACGAAATCTGAACAGACTGGTACCATATATGGTACGAAATCTGAACAGAGTGGTATCATATATGGTACGAAATCTGAACAGAGTGGTACCATATATGTAGGGATGGCCAAAGCACGTGCGCGCGGCGCGGAATAGAAAATACAAAAACACGGCCAAAAAGTGGTCCAAAATGGTTTTTTCAACTTCAAGCGCAAATGCTTTTTTGTGTTCCGTTATTGATAGGAGGATGTGATGTATTTATATGAAACAGAGTGTGAGCTATCGAATAAGATGCATATTGAATCATAATTCGGCCGTTAAAGAGCATTTTTCTCTCGAAAACTGAATTCGTCGTTTTTCAATGTCTATTTTCTGCTAAAAGGAGACTTGATTCAAATTTTGTTCAACCGGTTTTAAAATCACCGCAACTCGTTACCTATTACCGCTTTTTTTCTTTCCGCACTTTGGCATGGTCCCCACAAATTTGATTCTTCCTTAACTACTGAAAATCGGCTTTTTCGTGGATTTTTTTCATGTTCCTCGTTCTTGTGAAAAAACAACAAATTCGGCGAAAGATGTTCAATCGGTTCCGCATACAGTAGACTTCAGGCTTTCGACTGATATAAGAATTGGCTCTCTGCTGTTTGTCGTTAACCCCACAAACGGTGTTGAAGTTTCTGCAACCCTTAATTTTTGCCATTTCTGGCTTTTATTGTACCCAACAATTCCAACCATACTTTTTCGCATTAATTTAGCTGTGCAACGAATATTCACATCTTTCTAGTAGATTTTAAACAATCAAGTTGGTTGCACCTTCGTAACTCGCGCCATTGAAAATCAGCCACCGCTGGGACGGCGACCAAGTTATAAACACTAATTTACGCGATTTAACCCACGCGGCTGTTTTGAACCCGCATTTCTCCAATTCTTCATGAAATTAAGTGCGGTTTTTTGCGTAAATAATCGCATCAGGTCATGCTTTGTCGTTTTAGCATAAATTTTTCCTTGTAGCGCCAGTTATTCAAATCAGTCGCCCATAAATTAAAATGGTACCAAGTGCGCCATACAAAAGTTCTTCGCAGACGAATGATTTTAGATCGCATTTTTCTAATTTTTCATGGAATCAAGTGCGGTTTTTTGCGTAAATTATCGCATCCGGTCATGTTATCGGCGGTTTTAGCATATTTGTTTTGCTGTAGCGTGAATTTTTGAAAACCATTGGCCATACCTAATATATGGTACGAAATCTGAACAGAGTGTACACTGTACAGTACCATACAGTATATGGTACCGATACCGGTAACAACGCGAAGGTAGGGGTACCATACCATACCATATATGGTACCACTACCCTAGGTACCGGTACCATATATGGTAACAGCAACTTATATGGTGTCGGTACCACGGCGTTAAGTGCCTGACTGTAATCGGATTATTACGGATTTATCTCTAATCACAAGACGTAGTCATTCTGGTCGGTGGCGCGTCTGGCTCTTCTACGACCGGTGGTCTGTGTCTTGGTCTTTCTGGTGGTGTCGGCAGCGGTCGGCTCAATCTGACTGAGCTTTTTGCAGGTGAGAATGTTCTGCACTCTGACTCGCAGAGTCTGCAGAAAGATAACGTAGACCAACGGGTCGATGGTGAACATGAGAAAACGCATAAGCTCGGACAGAAAATCTACCAGACTGCCTTGTAGAGCAGGCAGGAAATAGATGGATCGGTAAAAGAGAGAGTAAGTCAGCCAGACACAGGCCACCGTGCTGAACTGGCCCAGAACACGCAGCTCTCGCTTCATTTGGGCTTGGCTGAAGCTGCTCTGGTGCATGTTCTTCCTGGAAACAGGCATCTATTTATTTTAGCTGCTCAAACAAAACTCCACTCTTGTCTTCTTAATCTGTATTTATTTATAGGGAAGAATTGGCTAGGTCACAAGTTTCCTCAATGGTGCATGACCGTTAATCCAGACAAGATTGCCGTATGTACTGTATTTAGTGCAACCGAATACAAAATATAGAATACGAAATAGGTATTTTGCCTAAGCAAATTCGTATTTTTTCTCAGCAATACTCAGCAAAATTAAGTACCAAATTTCTGATAGGGAACTATCAGCTTTTTCTTCGAATTTCCTAACTGTCTGTACTATTTATAGTACTGATTGTACAGTGGTCCTGTAATTCGGTTGTTATTAACAATCACGGCGCATCTACCAAACTGCCCCGTCACCGGAAGATGGCCTACATTCCTACGCGATTACTTGGCAGAAGGGTGTGCTTGTGTTTAGTTGTTGTTTGGCCTCTGCCTAAGCTCTGTCTGTTAGTTTGTTGTTTAGTGTCGATAAACGAGCCAACTACAACTGTTCTCGTGACCAATAGCCGGCAACCGGTAGAGCCTATCCAGGTTCTTCTTAACGTACTTATACTGTAGGTGTTCTTAAATCGCCACAAGTTTGCGTGGACAGCGAACAATAATTCTAGAGTGCTAAGGCATGAAAAAGCACGAACGAATGTCCAAAAGTCAATCATGTGGTTACCTTCCTCCAAACTTTTATTGGGCAACTTAGAAAAACCGGTAAAACAGGAAAAAGGATCTTTTTAACACTTCACGCTAAAATAGATTGCTTGTTGGTGTAGGTTGTGCAGTTAGTACTTAGTTAGTTGTACTAAAAATTATGTCTATACATAACCCAAATTAGCGATTTTTGACGATTTTTATACCGAAATTGCGATTTTTGAGCGTTTTTAGTACCCAAACCCCTTCCTCTAGAATTTGGGCTCAGGCCCCGACGTAGTTTTTTACATACTGTATAATAAACAGGGTGTGTAAAAAAAAACAACCCAGCAGATTTTTTGCTGTAGCAACTAGGGTTCCGACGATATATCGATATCGATATCGAAAAGTCGATATATCGACCCTTTTTCCAATATCGATATCGATATCGATATCGCGATATTTCGCATCGATATTTTTGTGTGCGGAAAAGTGGGAAAAAAACAAAACTGACACCAAGTTTATTTCTCTGGAACAGCAAAAAAACCAGTTTTTCCTGAACAACTAAAATAAAAATCGATGGTAGAGTCAAAACCTAACAGTGGCATGATTGTTCTCAGGAACATCAATTTCTCGGCATTCTCAGCTTTTAGACAGCAACGCTTAGGTTCTTAAACGTCTGCCTGCGGCAACACTGAAGAGCTGCTCACTCCGCAGACTTGAAGCAGGTGGGCAGAAGCAGACATTGGCTAGCATTTTGGCTGAGGGTTTGCAAATTTTCAAATCCTGAGCGGTACCGTTGGGCTGATGGGCGGTTAAAAGGACCTTAAGGAAAAAAGTCGGATTTTTGCTAAAGTCAAGCTTTTTGGCTTATTTATCATTAAAATAAGTTAAAATACGCTATTCTGTCTGAGAGAATCGGCCTGAGAGGTCAACCGTTTCAATGAAGGGCTTCAGAAGGGCCACTACCTTTTCTGCGATTCCCTACTTAATTGATATCAGATCGCTGATTGCATCAGTGCTTGACTGATAAGCAGTGAGAGCAGTTTGCTCTAAATTTTCACATTTTCTTGCATAACTATAAATATCGATATCGATATCGATCGATATTGAGCTGAAAATATCGATATCGATATCGATATCGAATATCGACAAGTTTTGATATCGTCGGAACACTAGTAGCAACCGCAAATCTCAACCGATTTGAATGAATCCTGCTTTAAATGAAAGATAAATAAATTCTTGAACGACTGGTGTAGCTTTTATTAAGATGCGTTGCTTAATTCCTGAGATAATTGCTTTCAAAATCAAAACAGAGATTTTGGCAGTGCACAACAGAGATTAAAACAACGCAGCAGATTTTTTACTGTAGCAGCCGCAAATCTCAACCGATTTCAGTGAGTCCTATTTTATATGAAAGATAAATTAATTCTTGAAAGTTTGGTGAAGCTTTTATTAAGATATGATGCTTGGTTCCTGAGATATTTGCACTCAAAGTCAAAACAGATTTTGGCTATGAACAAGAGCGATTTTTATTATTCTGTTGCACTTCATAATAAAACCGATTCCTACTGCTCAGGGCTAACGTAACGAGGTTTTTCTGGTGCCACACATGCTTGGTTACTTCATTTGTAAAAGTCTTGTTGCCCCTCAGCAGTAGGAATCCGTTTTGTTGTGAAGTGCAACGGAATCGCTCTTGTTCACTGCCAAAATCTCTGTTTTGAGTTTGAAGGAAAACATCTCAGGAACTAAGCATCATATCTTAATAGGGCCTTCACCAGTCTTTCAAGAATTTATTTATCTTTCATTTAAAGTAGGATTCATTCAAATCGGTTGAGATTTGCGGTTGCTACAGCAAATACTCTGCTGGGTTGTTTTTTTGACACACCCTGTATATAAAGTGCCACGTAACCCCTTTTACATTCACTCATCATCTTCTAATCTTTAAACGGAACAAGGTTTTGAAGTTTTCCCACCCTCCCACTTTAGCGCAGCAGTGAATGGATTTGAGAAGTAATCGATCTACTGCACTGCAAGCAATCCTTACCGTGCCCTCTGCATGCCAAGCAGAGCTCCTACATAGCTTATCAAGATAATCGGATAAGCTATGAGATCGTTTGCAGTGGTGGCAACTTTCCTCCAGTGAGCCAGCTGCCCCACATAGGTCCATTTGTGGTTCTGCGGATCGAAGTAGAGCTGACAGCACTCAGATAGGCACATGACACCGTGCGTCAGACCGTACAGAACGCAGCACAAACTGTATAATTTACTGTATCTGTCTTGAAAAACTTTCTGAGCCACTGTCTGAGAGATACCCAGCACTGAAAGCAAAAAATGGAAAAATTTGAAAAAAACGTGTATATAGTCGTATGTACCAGTGAATCTGTTGAGAGCCATGGTGACTTGAAGTGCGAACTGGCCATAAATGGCCACTACAACCAGTGCGCCTGGTAGAGTGGTCAACAGAGGGACTCCCTGTGGAATGCTCTGACCTGTGAAAGTGACCAAAGAGTTGATGACCGTTTTTGTGACCAGTCCTATTAGATTCATGACGCATTGCAGTCTCATCAACAGAAACGTGGCAACTGTGAGATCCAAGCTTGGCAGAGAAACAAATACTGCTGCATTGAGCAAAATGCCGAATATGCCTAGGGTGCCGTAGGTGAAGGTTTTGGGTATTGAACTTTTGCCATAGAAGACCGTGACGTTCATGGGGAAACAGATACTGAGAGACTTCATTGGGCCCAACTGAGTATAAACGTCTTTCAAGGGCTCATCGGGAGTTATTATGTCTGTCTACAAGTTGTGCGTGGTTTAGCTTCTTTGCGTCAACGAACGAGCCGACTGTCTTTATATAAGGATAGAACAGTCTCTTTTGAAGCAATAATAATCACCGAAGCACACAGACTGATAACACACAGTATACGTACACATACAGAGGGAAGACTATAGATTATAGTTGTATTTATTGAAATCGTTTCTGTTTGATCCACCATTTTGCATCTATATCTGTGAACTGTGAAGAAATTACAAAAGTTAGAGCTAATCTTCACTGGTCTATTTTTATGCAGACATTTTACTTAAAGCTCATATACCTCTAGTTATTATAGATGTGTGCATATATTATGGTAGATGAGCTAATTCATTAGTCCTAAATGTTAAATGGAGCAAAATACAATTTGAATAAGTCATTATAAGGAATGGAAAGGATTAAAAGCTGAAATTTATAAGGTAAATATTTTATGCAAAAATAGTTAAATTAAAAGATATTTCTAAATTTTGAAGATCTACCGAGTTTAATGAATTGTTTACTGAGTAGAAGAACTCAGTACTTACCAGTGCTGTGCCTAGCTCAAATTTCTAAAACTCGGTAAGTATTCAGTAAGTAAATCCAGATTTTTTGAAATTCAGTAAGTACGAGTAGTACAGGGTTTTTCAAGGGAAACCCGGTAAGTACTCAGTAAACTATTCAGTAAACTCGGTAAAACCTTCAAAATTCAGAAATCCACAATTTATCTGAAAATGTTTACCTGATATAGGTTTTAGCTACCAGAATCCTTTTTCAGTGCTGATTGATGAGTTTAAATAACGTAGCTCGACTTTTCAGAATTTTAATCATGTTTGTGTCATTTCACTTTATTTATTGTGCTAATTGGCATGCATGGAAAGCCTTAAAATATGCATAGTGACTAGAGGATGTGGCTTTAGATGAAAAGCTTGGCCAAATTGGTAGGTGAAGATTTGTTCTAATTTTCGCCATTTCCTCACAGTTCATCAGACTTAAGCAAAAAACGTCAATCAAAATTGAGCTAATTGTAGTAGATATAGTTTCTACTTCTATAGTCTTTGGGTCTGATAGTCTGTTTGCAATTCTGCCGCGCAAAGAAACCTTATGCAAGCTGTGAAAATTGCAAAAAATGGCAATTTATTGAATTTAAACATATCTGGGTTAATTTTCTGAATTCTTACTGAGCTTTTGAAATTTGACCTGGGCAACACAGTAATTCATAAGAATACAGTAGCCGTCTTTTCACGGTTGAATTGTATTATTATTGTACCTGAATGGCCTGAGTCATAACAGTAGGAGTTCATGTTTCGGTCAACCTGTAGTGACTGGCTTGAACCGTTCAAAAGATGTGCTTTCTGAAATTTCCGCTGCTGAGAATACTGGCTACTAGGAACCTTTTCTTCATATCGCCTAGAGAAAAGGTGCCGCTTTCTACATCTCAATTGAATAAGTTATCAAGCAGATCTATAAGCCCAACTACACAGAGTAATTGTAACCCAACAGATAAACGTGATGGTACAATCGTGACTTTTTGTTTTAATTTTGTGAATATATATCTTATAGACTTACATTCTGTCATGTCATATATTCAAACTTTTGAGGGGGAAGTAAAGCAAATAACAGCAACGTTTGTACCAATACCTGTAAATCCAGAAAGAGTCAAGATGGAAATTTTCTGTGGCGTATCTGTTACATTGTCTATAATCATATCTTTTATTGAACAGGTAATATCTACCTAACATCTGTTTCTGTAGGTGCCATTTGTTTCCACTAAACCTGCGACGCATAGATAATTGTTTGCAAGACGTTCGGTCCAATAGAAGATACCCAGACATTAGAAATCGACCAAAATTCGCCATTGACCCCTGAATTTGCGTTTGTGTTCCAGATTGCCTTGGATCATAATAGATTCAAGGTACTTATTGTTGGTATTTTTCTTCAATCATGTACATGTACCTTTTTCAGATTTCGACATCTAATGCAGCAACCTGTATTGTTTTGCCTTGTGCACACAGTTGTTTGACAACTTTGAAAATTAATGGGGATGTAACACTGCGAAAAGTGGAACACTTCTGATGAGAGACCTCTGCTAGGCTACAAGACCAAGAAGCTTGATAAGAAAGAGGCCACAAACTTTTGCTCTGTACTAGATTTTGTTATGTAAAACTATGGGTTAGAGTTTAATAATGGCCTATTTTTAATTAGAATTATTAGTCAATCAAATTATTTTACTTTAAAACTAAATTACAATGATAGAATTTATACAATATTATTATACAAATGTATCTGTATTTTTGCTCTTTTAAAATCACTCTATTTTAACTATTATGCACCAAATGAAAAACAGATCGATTAAATATTGTAATATATTGTATGTGTGATAAATTCATATTGTTGTTCTGTAAATGTGTGTATGATCAAATTCATATACGTAGTTGTGCTACGTATAAAGCATAAACGTAACCACATGTATTTTGCTGAAGCTTATTCAGCAAAGTGGCTTAAAAACAGCACCCTAATATCCAGACTACCATGTGTCTATGTACCAATGCTGTACTGTATGCATCTTGCTCCATACACTACATTGTATTCCATTGACTGTATAAGTCAGCAACAAACATTCGAAGAAAAATTATATGTACAATACTGCACAAAAATGCAGGGATGCCTACCAAATTCAAACTTTGAATTTGATATGGTATGGTATAGTACAAAGTTGGCGGTTTGAATTCGATATGGTATGGTATAGTACTAGCCAATTCAGTTTGAATTTGGTTGGTATGATTTTGGTATGAATTTGGTACAGTAGTGGTGGTTTGCTGTGATAATGTCATAGAAGCCTTTGGAAATTATGCTCAATCCACCTTTCTTGAGTTTTTTCGAATCAAAACATGCAGAAAGGATTGGGAATATGTTTTGACGCATTTGAAAAGAGTTATGGATATAGCCAACAAGCTAGTACTAAAATGAAAACGCCATACCAAAATCAAACTTCTAGTACTAAAATTATCTGGTAAAGGCATTTGATTTTGATATGGTATGGTATAGTATAGAAGGAGCTGTTTTGGAATTTGGTTTGGTATGGTACTGGTACTAAATTCAAAGTTTGATTTTAGTACTAGTACAATTTTGGTATGGTAGGCATCCCTGCAAAAATGTCCTCTCCAATTTTTCGGTTTCACTAAAACCACTCTTTTTCAATCAATTCTTAACGAATTTGAACCAAATTTGGAGGGTAGGTGCCCAATTAGTCCAGCTACCTGTGTTTTGGCGCCAAAAGTCAAATTTGGCAGAAAATTTAAGAGCCGGTTTATATAAGAATCGACTCTTCCCGGACAAATCTCAACTTTTTGTCTCCGATTTGGCTGAAATTTCATATTTTGGTTTAATTTGACATAAAAAGACATTTTATCACCTTCCCGGCCATTTTTGAGAGGGTCACTTTTTCGACCCTCTCACAGATTTCGAGTCATAACTCGGGACCAAATGATCGTAGGAACCTGCGAATTGCATAGTTAGAATCAGAAAATCATTCTCTTTCAAATGATACCTTAGTTGACTGCATTGCAGAGAAAAAAATTTTTTCGAACTCCTTCCGGGACCGATTTGACCCCCGCTCAGTCATTTTTCCAACTGTTTTATTTCATGGAAATGTAGCGCTATGTTTTTGCGTTCGATTAAAGACAAAAAATCGAAAATTAAAAGGGACGTCAAATCGAGTTTTTGGGCCTTGAAAGTTGAAAATCAAACAAATTTTCCTTATAATGGGTTGCACACTGTAAACAACACAACTTGGTCAGTTTTGAATCGAATTCGAAGATCTTTGGCACACGTATTGTACTGTTCATCTTGCACATAGCGCACAAACCTGGTCCTGGTTGCCGCTGTTTAACACGAGTTTTATGCTTATTGTGTTTATTATTTTCAGTTTCACAAACAATTTCTCGGTTTCATTTCATGTTTCCCATGATGGGCGTTCGAATCGTCTTTTTGAAAGGAATTGGAGCTGAAAATGGGGCCGGCCCAACCCAAGCAATGCCTAAGCGAAGGATAGTTGGAAACGTTTGCATTGAATGAACATTCTGCTTACTTGGTACTTACAAGAAGTAAGCATCAATTAGCATCGTGCACTATAACGAATATTTACAGAGACTGCTTAGACTCTGTTACTCTCTTGTTATTTGTTTTCTCCTTAAGCAATGCCATGCAAGATTTGCATAGGTGTGCATGTCAACAGACTGAAATAAACATTATTGATGCTGGCTGCTGTAAAAAGCGACCTGGCGGTTTTTTGCGAATATCTTTTTTGGGAGGCCTCAGGGCTACTTGAGCCTCATAACTAAAGTTGTAGACAAGGTCGAGCTCCAGCCTGGGGTAATTCCTAATCTGCGCTACGTTTGCTCTGAATACTAATTTGCGCAACGTCAAAAATAAGCTTTTTTTCCTAATTGCGATGAAAATTAGATGACTGCAGAATTCGATTCTTGAGTCCTTGGCAACTCCAATGATGCTTTCATGATGTGTCTAAGCCAAACCGATAGGCACAAAATAGGGGGGAAACTTAGGCAGACGGACCGATTGTAATGTCAGAAGTAGCAGTGTTGTTATGGTAGACGTTCGCAAATGCCTAAAAAGTGAAAGCAGATGCTTATAATGGTATTGGACCATACATGGGCCGGGGGTTAAGGGGGTTTACCCCCTGCCGGCCCATACCCCCCTCGGCCGGCCGTACCCCCATCGCCCACCCCCCTCCCAGAGGGATAAAAAATTTCACTTATTTAAGGCAAAATAGGCGTTTTTTGGACCTTTTTTGGGACCCCCCACCCCCGAGGTCCTTTTTTGGGACCCCCCTCCGGATTTTTCTGGCCCATGTATATATTGGTCTGCTCAACCTTATATGACCACCTCACCTTGGGAGCCGAGTTACGGTATCAGGGTGAGGTTTTCATGGTCGGGAAGTGTCAGAATCGATTCTGGCGGTCAAGAATACCTCATTCAGGAAGTTTCAGCCAAATCCGTCAGTCTGTCTATGTTTCGTTATTTTGTGAAATTTTCAAAAAAACGCCATTTTTTGCGATTTTTGCATAATTTGACCTGCCTTAGCTCCACATCGGTTTGGCTCAGACCAGGGATGTGAGGTGTGTTTTTTTCCGGTGTTTTTTTCCGTTTTTTTCCGAAAAAACCGGTTTTTTTCCTAAGGGTCGGAAAAAAACATAAATCGCGGAAAAAACTCAAGCTAAAAATAGCTAATTTATGTCATTTTTTCTGTTAATAAGGACTTTTGCGATGTATAATAGGCCATACTGATCTAAAACTGTTAGAAAAAACAACGGAAAAGACCAAATTTGGCATGATAAAACAAAAATGCAAACTGCTGTAGAAAATTTGCATATAGCGTTATTGATGGAACTTGTCAGGCACTGTTTCATGCCTGTTTCGTGATTTATATCTACTGTATGTAAGACGTGTATTTCTGGTCTGAAAAGACTGAGGAAGGCGCTAGAAAGCGTTAGAATAAAAAACTAGGCTAGGATACCGAGAACTTGAGCTGGAGTTTTTTTCCGCGATTTCGGAAAAAAAAACCGGAAAAAACTGGAAAAAAACAGGCCGATGTTTTTTTCGGAAAAATATCCATCCCTGGCTCAGACACAACATGAAAGGGTCATTGGAGTTGCCAAGGACTCAAGAATCGAATTCTCCAGTCATCTAATTTTCATCGCAATTAGGAAAAAAGCTCATTTTTTGAAGTTGCGCAAATTAGTGTTCAGAGCAAACGTAGCGCAGATTAGGAATTACCCCAGGCTGGAGCTCGACCTTGTCTACAACTTTAGTTATGAGGCTCAAGTAAGCCCTGAGGCCTCCCAAAAAGATATTCGCGAAAAAACCGCCAGATCGCTTTTTTTTTAACAGACTATAGTTTGCATATGTACGTATGTCAATAGTTGAGTCGAGATGACGAGTTTTACAGCCGCCATCCCACAGCGGCCAGCATCAATAATGTTTATTTCAGTCTGCTAACATGCACACCTATGCAAATCTTGCATGGCATTGCTTAAGGAGAAAACAAATAACAAGAGAGTAACAGAGTCTAAGCAGTCTCTGTAAATTTATTCGTTATAGTGCACAATGCTAATTGATGCTTGCTTCTTGTAAGTACCAAGTAAGCAGAATGTTCATTCAATGCAAACGTTTCCAACTATCCTTCGCTTAGGCATTGCTTGGGTTGGGCCGGCCCGATTTCCAGCTCTAATTCCTTTCAAAAAGACAATTCGGACGCCCATCATGGGAAACATGAAATGAAACCGAGAAATTGTTTGTGAAACTGAAAATAATAAACACAATAAGCATAAAACTCGTGTTAAACAGCGGCAACCAGGACCAGGTTTGTGCGCTATGTGCAAGATGAACAGTACAATACGTGTGCCAAAGATCTTCGAATTCGATTCAAAACTGACCAAGTTGTGTTGTTTACAGTGTGCAACCCATTATAAGGAAAATTTGTTTGATTTTCAACTTTCAAGGCCCAAAAACTCGATTTGACGTCCCTTTTAATTTTCGATTTTTTGTCTTTAATCGAACGCAAAAACATAGCGCTACATTTCCATGAAATAAAACAGTTGGAAAAATGACTGTGCGGGGGTCAAATCGGTCCCGGAAGGAGTTCGAAAAAATTTTTTTCTCTGCAATGCAGTCAACTAAGGTATCATTTGAAAGAGAATGATTTTCTGATTCTAAATATGCAATTCGCAGGTTCCTACGATCATTTGGTCCCGAGTTATGACTCGAAATCTGTGAGAGGGTCGAAAAAGTGACCCTCTCAAAAATGGCCGGGAAGGTGATAAAATGTTTTTTTAGGTCAAATTAAACCAAAATATGAAATTTCAGCCAAATCGGAGACAAAAAGTTGAGATTTGTCCGGAGGTTAAGGAGCAAAAGTCGATTCCTAGAGAAACCGGCTCTTAAACTGCGAAAATCAATATGGTCTCATAAAATCAGCTCTTACTTTGCAGGATACATTGTAGTTTAAATTTACCGCCAAAATTTGTATTTTACCGCCAAGGTGTTCGGTTAGTCATTCAAGCCCTTTTTTACCAATTCAGATACAAAGTTACAGTTAATACATCAATAGCTGGAGTTCAGATGAAGAGAACATGTAGTCTATGAAATGAAAAAATCTCAGAAAAACCTATTTGCAAAATTTGGAAATTGGATTCTCGCGCTTGCTTTGATTGAGGGTTTTGAAACTTCTGCATAAAACTGCACTATATTGGGTCTATAAGCTGCCATGATTTCACGGGCATAGCTTCTGTATTTTTTGAGTAAGAGCCGTTTTTATGAGACCATATGATTTTCGCATTTTCGTTTAGATTTACAGCCAAAATTAGAATTTTCGCTCCAAAACGCTAATAAACGCAAAACAGGTAGTCTGACTAATTGGGCACCTACCTTCCAAATTTGGTTCAAATTGGATTAGAATTGATTGAAAAAGAGTGCTTTTAGTTAACCCGAAAAAGTGCAGAGGACATTTTTTGTGCACTATTGTTTATTACAGTTTCATACTTTTTTGCTTCCTTTTCTGGTGTCTCAAGAGTTGTATGTAACAATATACATATTTCGAAATCTGAATTATACCCACGCAGGCCACCTAAAGGTTAGGTTTTGCAGTCCTGACTCATGTTTTATGTACAAAAAGGCAGCAGACTTGTGTACAAAAATACAATACAATAAGTAGGCCATTCATACTTGACCATTCAAACTGAAATGCTGCTTTTATGCGAAAAGAAGTGCAGTCATACATACTTTTAGTTGAGTCAGTCCTCTCACACCTACGCAGCGTTATATAGGTTTGTGTATATAACTGAAAGTTGGATTTTCGACTTTTCATATCCAAACCAACACTCTTGGATCACGACGCTTTATAGTTGACAGACCTCATGGCTGCTCAAAACGACAAGTTAGGGCGGTTAATTGGCGTTTTTATGTATGAATTGCTGTAAAGGCTTAGTGAAGAGAATAGAATGATTTCATCTCAATGTCAGCCGTAATTGCTTTATGCTTTAATAGTTTCCTTAATTTGCCACTGTGAAAAGAATGTACTTAAAACATTATTTTCAGCGAATTAGCCCACCTGACAGATGCTGTGAGTAAACCATTAGTGCCAGTACTACATTTAAGTCTCAATATTTAATTCCAGACACTCAAATTCCACCAAATCTTCACTGTTGGGGTAAAGAAAGTTCGAGTGATGGGTTTACCATCGGCCAGTCCATTTCAAATTGTGATTTCACTATTCGATGGAGATCGCATTGCACTACGGTTTGACATAAGGTTCGACCAAATGGTGATGCTTTTTTACCATCTGTTTAGTGTTTCACCGAAGAAGCCATCATTAAAATTGCAGATAATAGTTCGCAGCTGTCATGACTCTAATCATCAAGAACACGATGATGTTGACGATATCTTCCACTTTTTCCAGAATAGAGGGATCTGTTTGATGTTGGAGTTGATGGAAGGAAATGTGATCCGGGTATGATCTATCTGATTTTAATGGGTTGAGCAAACAATTTCTAAAATTTCAGATTTCTGATAATGACCAACAGTTGATGCCATTTGCACCTTCTTTTACGATAAACCAATTTACAGCCTTGAACATCCAGGGAGACATGATTCTTACTGAAGTCAAGCCTTTCTGAAAATTGGCTGTCTTTCTTATAAAAAATCGTACATATGCTTTCTCAAATAATCAGTCCAAGATTTTGGGCTGTTTCAAGAAATATTTATTGAAAAAGCATCAAGACTGTCTTTAAGGATATTTTATTCGAACGTTATGTGCAATGGTTTTAAGTAAAAAGTGCGGTACAAGTGATGCTTGCGCATCATCGTCATTGCTCCAGCTTTCGGTGTTTCGTCCTGCTGCTCCGGAGGCCAGATAGATAAGCCTAAAAAGCCGTTTTTGTCCGCGATTCTTCTTGTTGAGAATAAGATGAGATGCTAATACTCACTAGTTGTACTGTGTTGTTTCTTTAATCTTTATAAGTTTCATTTAAACTTGAACAATCCAACTTTTTGCAGAACCCCAAAACTTACACCAGCTCAGCTGATTTACACTGAACAATTCATCGAAATAAGTTGATATATTACATATAAGGCAAAAAGAGTCTAATTATCTTCATAGCGAAAGTTTCTTTTTCATTGTCTCTTTGTCAAGTTTGAGTGTTCTCACAGTGCAACTGTTTCACTTTACGTAGCATTAAGTCTCCAGTAATCTTCAAGCGTGTAATGTAATTACAAGTGCAAGGCAAAATAACAGACGTTGATGCATTAGTAGTTGAAATCTAAAAACGTCATACAGTAGAATATGATTGAATTAACAACAATTTAGTACCTCGAATCTGTTATTATCTAAGTTTATCTCCAGCCAAAACGGCACTCCAGAGGTGAGTGGAAATTTGTCAATTTTCAAACACTGGTTTATTTCTTCCAAAGACAAATATGTTTTGCAATCGATGGCCTATTTAGAAGCATATGTATTTAGTACTATTCAACCACTTCTACCAATACAGCTGCCTGCCTACCTGTTGATCAAAGGATATATCCAGGAACAGAGCAACATTGTTGATGTCATTGCCGATTTCGATCTTGGCTCGTTTTAGGTTGACAGGTATCGGTACAAGCTTCACTGCTATTCGTTTCACTTTGTTCCCAAATGTTTGATAGTATGATAAAAGATCACCCTGCAACGTATGGAAAAGTAACCAAAGAACAAATGAATGAAGAATATGTTACGCTGGAATAGCTGAAAGTAGAAGCACGTCTGCAAGGTCTGGTTGACAGATCGTTGGATTTTGATACAGTAGGAGGAACCATTTTATGCGAGTTAGAAGTAAGAAAGATCGCATCAGCGAGATGTGTGTAAGTACAATCAGTATCAGACTTACCTAGACCAAACATCAAACGGTATTTGCAGTTGATCATATCAACTTCACTATTCATGAAACATATTCCAGAACAGACTAACATTGATAGTCAGCACGCACTATGTTACAACTCAATTGTGACTGAATAATCGAAAGTGTCGAATCTATGAATAATTCACAACCATGGTGTAGAAACAGGGATGCCTACCAAATTCAAACTTTGAATTTGATATGGCATGGTATAGTATAAACTTGGCGGTTTGAATTCGATATGATATGGTATGGTATAGTACTAGCTAATTCAGTTTGAATTTGGTTGGTATGATTTTGGTATGAATTTGGTACAGTAGTGGTAGTTTGCTGTGATAATGTCATAGAAGCCTTTGGAAATTATGCTCAATCCGCTTTTCTTGAGATTTTTCGAAGCAAAACATGCAGAAAGGATTGGGAATATATTTTGACGCATATGAAAAGTGTTATGAATATAGCCAACAAGCTAGTACTAAAATGAAAACGCCATACCAAAATCAAAATTCTAGTACAAAAAATTATCTGGTAAAGGCATTTGATTTTGATATGGTATGGTATAGTATAGAAGAGCTGTTTTGAATTTGGTTTGGTATGGTACTAGTACTAAATTCAAAGTTTGATTTTAGTACTATTTAGTACAATTTTGGCATGGTAGGCATCCCTGTGTAGAAATTGAGTTTTATAGGGATGGGCAAAGAAATATAAGACGTGCAGATCGGATCATCAGCTTTTGTCGGCTTCGTTCGGACTAGGTTTTATTCGTACATTCAAAAGCAGTATCTCAGCTGAAAGTGCGTTTTCTGAGCTACAAAATCACCGGAGCGTTTGCGGCTGAGAGCTTGTTTATAACTTTATTAAGAGCATGAGGCTCAGCTGCCCAAAAATCGATAAATTCGACGTTTGCGGAAAGTGCTGGACCCTCACGAGTAATTGACTGTGTTGTTTAATACCGGATTTTTCAAATGCGTATGCGAATGCGTATGCGTATACGCATTCCAATTACAAATGCGTATGAGTTTGCGTATACGCATTGCAAAAACTAATGCGTATTTTGCGTATTGCGTATGCGTAATGCGTAATCTCAGAAACATTCAGAAATTTCACTGAACAGCTATTTTTTTGGCTCTACCTCCTTCGCGATGACCACTAAATTCGCCCGTACATCAAAGTCGCCTGAAATTCTCAAAACGCGGCTTTGCCGCCATTTTAATTCGCACGCTGCGACTTTGAGTTCAAATTCGTCATCATTGATTTTTTTAGGTGCGAATTTCACTATCGCTATATCGCGCTTTAGCTCCATATGGAGTACCGTCTTTTTGAGGGGGCTACAGTATGCTGTTTAGGTATCCAACATTATAATCCATGTTTTTAGACTACTTGAGGCTTTATGATAAGTTCCTGACCTCAAAGAATTGCATTATAGTATCTACAGCATACATGTAACAAACAGGGGGTCTGCGGGTCTGCCCCGATGGGGACCCCCTCCAAGACGATTTTTCCGACCCCCCTCCGATTTTTGTGGTAAGTAATTTTTTGAGCAAATTTTTACGATTTTTGCAATTTCAGACACAAAAATTGCCAAAACCGCCTGTAAAACAGCACCTTTTAGCTGTATTTCAGCCCAGCAGATTAGCATTTTTTACGATTTTTAGCATAAAAATTGCCATTTTTGCGATTTGTGAGCGTTTCTTAGTGCCCAGCTCCCCTCCCAAAATTCGGGCTCAGCAGACGCCAGACCCTAAATCCTTCGGCGGATAACCTGTTACAAGTATGTTGTATAGTACGTATGTTTTCAACTGGCAAGCAATATGCGCTTTCAGAAACAAAGAACGAGGCTTTATAGGAACAAAAAAGTTTGTTTCAAAGTTCATTTCCAGAAGTCTAGTAGCATTCAACCATAATAAACATACATGGAAACATAAACAGATAGCCTGAGCATACAACACAACTGATGTCACCCAAAACTGTAGAAATAGAAACTATTATTTTAAGCATTTGTCACATGATTCCTAACGCTTTCTAGCGCCTTCTTCAGTCTTTTCAGACCAGAAATACACGTGTTACATAGATATAAATCACGAAACAGTCATGAAACAGTCCCTTACAGGCTTCATCAATAAACCCTATATGCAAATTTTCTTATAGCAGTTTGCATTTTTGTTTTATCATGCCAAATTTGGTTTTTTCTGTTGTTTTTCTAACAGTTTTGAGTCAGTATGGCCTATTATACATCGCGAAAGTCCATTTTTGGTTAGAAAAATGACATAAATTAGCTATTTTTAGCTTGAGTTTTTTTCCGCGATTTATGTTTTTTTCCGACCCTTAGGAAAAAAACCGGTTTTTTTCCGAAAAAAAACGGAAAAAAACACCGAAAAAACACACCTCTCAACCCTGCTTTGCGTAATGATATGCGTAATGCGTATACGCATGCAACAGTACTGTGTAAACGCATTATTTGGGCGATTAAGGAAAGTAAGGTATTGTTAGATTCGGCAAAAGCCAGCGCTTTCAACCAGCACAATAATTTGGATTCAGGTGTAGATAGCAGCTGTAACAGTTACGAAACGCCGTTTTCTCGAGTTTCTGCTTTTCACTGGCACTGGCTGCAAGCTAGCCATAGGCAATTGGTGTCATATGAAAGCCAGCGAAAAATGTTATCTAGTGAGGTGGCGTGCTCTTGATAATTCGGCTTGGTTTGCTTTCAGTTCAGTGGAACAAAATGTGCGAGAGTGTCAGCCGTCGTGTGCATAGGGAAAATTTCAAAAAAGTAGTTGCTACATGTATGCGCTGGCTCAGGAACGAATCGATATTGCTGGAAATTGTTCCTAGTGTAAATCATACCTGACATTTCCATTTCTGAAGTGTGCTTGCTGAAGCAACAAGCCGTTTTCGAGTTATTCCATTTAAAAGAAATTTTAAAATTTCATCTCGCCATAAAACAATTTAAAAATCATAATTTTTTAAATTGATAATTACAAAGCAAGAACAAACCCTAAACTTATTAATAAAAGCAAAATACCGCAACCGAATCGGTTAGAAATCACGCCAGAATTTTTACAAAGTAAAAACCGAAAACACGCACACACTTCATAAGGCGTTTTCGATTCCGCAGCACGGGCTTCTTTGCCCATACCTAAATTTTGTTAAAAAGGATGGGTCATTGCCCTAAATGAGCAAAACTTCATGCTGCATTACTGTGGCCTTAGCTTATTGAAAATAAATGAAAATTGCATGCAAATTAAATTTTGTTCAAAATTATGAAGCAATTCAAAGCAAAGCATATTCAATTTGTATGCAATGCGTTGATTTTGGTTAAGCCCAGAGCACAGTAATGCAGCACTCAATTTAGTTCGTTTTGGCCAGTGATCCACAATTTTTGACAAAATTCAATTTGCATGCAGTGCATGCTTTTGGATAAGCCACAGAAATACTTCCACGATCGCAAAGCCTGACACTCAGTTCGATTCGCCAGATCAAGGCGGTGCGAATGGTATCGGTACATCGCTCCATCTTCGAGTCCTATGTACCAGTTTTCTTAATTGCTTAAGCTACATTTCAAGGGTCAAATAGTGGTAGGTGTTCTTTCTTACCGGCCATTGTGGACTTAATAAGCACCTAAGGACTATTGGAGTGGTGGCGACTCTCTCTGTGCGCTTTGTGCGGAAGAAGAAGAAACGATCTTTCACTTTCTAGGACAATGCTTTGCCTTAGTTGTAATTCGAAGGCCTACCCTCAGGGGTGACGTTTTGTTACCTGAGGATATTAGATGTTGTGAGCTCAGATTTAGATTAGATTTAGATTTATTTGACAGAAAAAAACAAAGAATGAACTGTTAGAATAACCAGCATACTGTAGCATGCCGCTAGATGACAGGAGGGCTGGGCCGATCGACCGGCTCAAGGGCCCTCCCCCTCAAAAAACTTGATAGATCAACTGCGGCCAATTTAGTACGAAAGTTTTGGAGTGATGAAGCATTTACAACGTCTCTAGGTAAGTTGTTCCAAATTGGAACAACTCGACTCGCGAAGAAGTTTTTGCGCAGTTCTAGACGAGTATGCATAACGTATATCTTAAAGTTATGCCCCCTAGTGCCCCTGGTTGGTGCCCAGGTAAAAAAGTCTTCCATCGACAAATCCACCATGCCACTGACCATCTTAAAGACCATAATTAAGTCTCGCACAATTCGACGTTCCTCTAATGATTTCATTTTCAGGAGAGCTAGACGCTTGGGATATGTGTAGCCTGACATCCCTGGCAGGCGCCGGGTAAACAATTTCTGGACCCTCTCAACCAAATCAATATCACCCAGAAAATATGGATTCCAGACCTCAGACGCGTACTCTAGCTTAGACAAAACAAAAGTATTATACATTTGAAGAAGGAAAGGAGTGCTTCTAGTGTGAAAAACCTTGAAAATCAAATTTATTGATTGAAAGCCATTGCGAGCAATTCTTTGACAGTGTGCAGAAAATTTAAAATCAGAAGAAATAGTGACGCCCAGGTCTACTATGTGGGTACATGTAGGGAGAGTGTGTCCACCTAACTCAAACGATGTAGTTGCATTACCGTAACCTAAATGTAATACTGAGCATTTTTGTATGGCTATGTCCAATTGCATTCGTGTTGCCCATGCATAAACACGATTTAAATCATCTCTGAGATTGTAGTTTATGGAACCCCTATCTGTTGCAAAGTAAAGTTTTGCGTCGTCTGCATATAGTTTAAGTTGAGAAGATTGCACTACTGTATGAAGGTCGTTTATGTAAATTAGAAATAACACTGGACCTAACAAGCTACCTTGTGGTACTCCAGAAGTTACAGGCCTTTGCTCAGAAACTTCTCCATCTAAACTAACGTACTGTCGTCGACCGGTCAGGTACGATTTCAGCCAATTTAACAGTTTACCAGAAACACCAACATATCTTAATTTACAGAGCAGCTTTGAGTGGGAGACACTATCGAATGCTTTTGCTATGTCTAAATATATCACATCAACCGTTTTTTTGGCATCTAATGACTTCGACCAGTCATTTAGACAAGACAAAAGTTGAGTTACAGTAGACCTTTTGCTCAAAAAACCATGTTGCTCATCTGAGATAACATTATTGGTTTTTAGGAAAAGCACTAACGTTTCCCTAATTATAGATTCGAAAACTTTGCTGGATGCATTTAAAAGACTAATCGGTCTATAATTTGTAACACTGGCGCGAGCGCCCTTTTTGTGGAGTGGCATTACTTTGGAAGTTTTCCAGGCGGACGGACAAGTACCTGACGCAAAAGACAAACTAAAAATACGCTCTAGAGGAAAGGCTACGACTGCAGCTAGTTTACGCAGGAAAAATTGCGGAATTTCATCTGGACCTGCAGACCGTTTGTTAGCCAGAAATAATAAATGGTCAAAAACAATTCCCGTGTCAATTTTAACGTCAACTAGTGAGTTTGTAGGAGGGACAGCGGGTCTATCTAGCTTAATCCCATCATCAACAATGAAGACAGAAGCAGAAAAGGAATTAAACAACTCAGCCTTGTCTTTAGATTTTGCAACAACAGTTCCATCCACTTTTTCTAGTACGGGTATCTCTGATTTGCAAGTTAGATGCGATCTAATAAAGCGCCAAAAACGGCTATCAGATTTAGCCTGCAAAACAGCTGTTTCTTCGTTAAATTTGTCCCGTCGTTTTAGTCTACGTGACTCAGATACAGCTGCTAACCAAGCTGTGCGTCTGTCTGCGTTTGGGTTTCTTTTATATTGGTCGTGCAGTTTTCTTTGTCGTTTATGAGCTTTCCTAGTGGCTGGCGACCAGCAAGAGTTCTTTGTCCGAAATTTACGTATGGGAACGTATTTTTCGATCGCTAAACCTATTGTTTCACTAAAAAGTGACCAAAATTGATCTACATTCGTACATGCATCAAAAGCAGTGACCCAGTCTACTGCATTTAGAAATGAAAACATGCCAACTAAATCAGCTCTGTCAAAATTTCTAAAAATGTTACATTTCTTCTCAAAATCAAAGGGACCAACTAAACCTGTTACACCAAAGTGATCAGAGTTTGCAAGGGGCGAAACTACCTTTAATTTAGTCATAAGCTCAGGTTCATTTAGAAATACAAGATCGAGAATGTTTCCTTTTTCATGGGTTTTTTCGAGTACGGTCTGGGTCAAGCCATATTCTAGCATAGCATTAAAGAAATCTTTGCTTGGTGCTGAGAGGGCTAGATCATGATCAGTCCAACGTATTTCTGGATAATTAAAATCACCTAATATCATTAGTGGTGTTTCGTCTAACATGCAAGACCCAATATGTTCAACAAGAGAGTCAGTGGCCTGGCGGACATTGCCCGATGGAGTCCGATAGTATAATCCAATACGAAAAAACTTTCGATTATTTTGTGCATACAAGTCCACCCAAACTGCCTCAAAAAATTCCTCACTTGTAGCTGTAATCAAGTTAAAGTTGAGAGCTTTTGGAATCAATAGAAGTGCACCTCCGCCTGGCCCAATCCTCACTGCATCGTCGGCACGTACAGGAATGTGGGTGTCAAGAATCGAACCGAACAGAACGTCACTCACAGAACTACGCAGAAACGTCTCCGTAACTGCAATAATAGCGTTAGTGTTAACAGAACAAACGTACGTCAACTCCAACAATTTGTTGCCTAAACTTCTAGCATTGAACAGCAAAAATGGCAAAAACATTACAGTCTGTTTACAGTAGCTGGTGGTCACTCGTTTCCCTGTTTAAACTCCTTTACCACAAACCGACTTCCCTGCTTCACTCTCTCAACAATCACTCCGTCACGAATCAGCAGAGTGCGGTCGCCGTTCTCCTGACGCAGTTCACTCAGTTTGTCTCGCAATGCTCCTTCCTCACGTCGTTGTTTGTCAGTAAGATCGTGACGGAAGAACGCCTCACTAATACCCGCCTTAGCCAACGCATCTTTCTGATTGAACAGAGTCTTACGTTTGTCCCACGGATTCGACATCTTCACTTTTATTGGGCGGTTTGGGTTTCTCTGACGATGGCCAGTCTGACCCATGCGGAAAATCTCAGTAATCGCAGATGGAAGAGCTCCAGCATTCGAAACCACCTCCTCCACCAACTCTCGGTCGTGCTCGTCGGTAGACTCAGGAAGATTGACCAAAACCAAATTGTTGGCCTTCTCTCGTCGTTGTTGCAGTTCGTCAAAGGCAGAAACAATCGAGTCAGGTGTCATGTCAGCGTTTGAGGTCGGCTGACCACTCTCAAGGCGTGTCAGGCGTTCGCGCAGCTCTGCATTTTCCTTCCTCAGTTCGTTGTTCTCTTGACGCAGCTCTTTCAACTCTGAGAAAAAGCGTTCCTGGCCATTTAGTAACGCTTTTACGAGCTCCAAGATCTCCGACAGAGAGGGATCAGGCTGAGACGAGCTTTTCTTTGACATCTCACGAAGCAAAAAACAACAGACACGCAGTCAAGTGTAGGCGTCTTTTTACCTCAGAGATCTCCGCACCTAAACCAAGAATAGCAACAACACAAACGTTGGGCCAAACGGGAATAGGGACAGCTACCACTGAAACTGACTGACTGACAGACTGACACTGAGCATGTGTGTCAGATAGTAGCGAAGGCAGCGAAGGAAGGGCAGGATGTGGGTGTGCGTGATGTGTTACTGCCCCGCCTGGAGAATCCATCCATCCATACTATTGGCTCTTATTTTTACTTTTTACTATTATGTTACTACTAGTAAAATACCAGTAGTATTACTAATTTTTGTTTTACTATACTACAGTAAAATAACAGTAGCAGAAGCAGAGCAAGGTGTTTCCAAACTTTTACATGCACATTTGTCCAAGTCCGGGGGCATGCAACTGTGTTTTAGCAGCAAAAATACGATAATTTTCAAGAAAATGAAAAATATTTGAAAAAATTGCGTAGTTGAAATTTCCTTGGTTCAATAAAATTTAATTGAAAATATAATTATAAATATATATAAAGGAAAACCATTTCAATTAATTAAATTTAATTTGAAATTGAAATTGAATAGGAATTCAAATTCATTAATTTTACATCACTAATAGTAAAAATACCTGAACACGTGACAAAATATTAAATCGTTCTATTATGTTTCACTTTGAATCTTAGCTTTAATCTAAGCTGGACCCGTTGTTGCATATATGGTAAGAAATGTCATGCTTCTCATTCAGCTTGAGAAGGAGGAACGCGTAAGTAACACTTACACCAACGATCTGAAATATATCTTTAGCCAAAGTTTGCCAGTTAAAGTTTTTCCCTCAACTTACTGTCAAGAAAGCGCCTCTTTCTAATGGAAATATCTTCCATATGCTCATTCCCCAGACGTATTGGCTGGATGTTTTGTGCACAAAATAGGACACCTAAAACGCATAGGTACAATGTAGGTTTTTATAAAATTGAATACCACTGATTCAATTAATCATCACCATAAGACATCAATTTGCGCCGGTCAAAAAATTCAACACTTTCTCTAAAGATGTTCTTAGTTTTTTGTTTAAAAAGAGTTACTGTCTCAATCGATTGAGTCTTGACCGCTTGCCCTATTCAGTCAGATCTCTCTGTACGGTTTACCTGTAGTTTCTCACTGTACTCGGGAGCATTAGTCATCGAAATGGCAGCTTCCTTCACTTTTCTAGTCTAAAGCAGATTGAAATAAATGTCTTTCTGTTGCTACGTAATTACAATACCTCTTCATTAGTGATGATTCCAGAGAGAAAAATCACCAGCAAATACAGCAATGCAGTGAAGAGGTGTAGTGCTACCCACATGAATTGCATATAAAGAAATTTTGTATATTCTTCGCGGGGTAAAAAGTCTACCGTTTTGATTATAGCATGATTAGCAAAAAAGTAGATTGCCAGACTGACTGTGAATATATTCAGTGCAAGAGATACAAAGATGAAAGGGTTGAAGAGATTTCCAACCGCCATCTGCACCTTTGCAAGCTCGAGATATCTGTTGTAGTAGAAGTTGAGATGTCTCTGTCTTTTCATATTTTCGTTTCTGATTGAATTTGTTAGCAGTCGTGCCCAAAACCTTAGAATACAGTTGATATTGTGGTAGTAAATCAGAGGAATGATATTCCAGACCGTTTGCAGAGATAATACAACGACCGTCCAGTGTATGCGTGTGCTGAAGATAGGTTTCATTTTTTTCTACGCAAGAATAATTAAACTAAATAATCGTTACTTGTCACCATCCAGAAAGTCAAGCTCCAAAATTCTCACTAATATTGGCACCAGAAATGCAAAAATGGTAACCAGCAATGTTTTTATGTTTAAAAAACAGGTATTTGGGCCGTCACCCAAGTGAATTTCGAACGCATAGTCGACCTCATTCATTTTTCTCACCAAATCTCTGTGTTTTCTTGCGTTAAAGAGAAAATTCAATAGACCGCAAATGCATAGAGCGTCCTTGATACAGACAAACATGCCAGCCACGAAATTTAGATCCATTTTTAAGAAGTCATAGAAACGTTTGGTCGACCTGGCATGGTATCTGAGAAGATAACCGTTCAATGACGTCGCTGCCAAACAAACTGAAAATAATCTGCGAAATGTTCGAATCGAAAATGTGGAGAAGAAATTTACCAACAACTAAAAAAGCTTGCAGCATGATAGGTCGCAATCGGAGTGGCACTTTTCTTTTGAATTTGAGCAAAGCGGGGAAGAAGCCAGTAAGTTGAAGAATTCGGAGGGTAAGCCAAAGTCTCTTGCTTAGCAAGGCCATCGCATAAATGTAGGAAAACTGGCTAACAGAGGTATCGTCTTGTAATTTTATAGAGGAGAGTAGACGGCAGAAGCGCAGGAAACAAAGTGTCAGTGACGCACGAATCAATGCCCTTTATTATTTGTTAAGGTTATGTGATTGTAGGTTTTCCAGCGGATTCTGTCCTTTAAAGCATTCTTTAAGTCTGACTGACCTGCTACTACGTAACGTAGCAATAATCTGTTACGCAATTGGTGAGCAATCCTTTTAGTAATCTGCTACGTAGCCAGGGTATAATACTTGTTTTTATTACAGTAGTTTTCTGAGCATAAAGGGGATGTAGCTATGCGAGACAAATTACGATGGCAGAGCTCCAACAGAAGTAATAGTAAAATTGAAACCTTTTTTGTATAGAAGCTGTTAGTTTATACATTGGACAATTCCTTGCAATATTCACTTGCACTTTTCTGCAAATCGGTTTTTTTATTTCGCCACTAGAAGCAAGTTCTTTCATTCAAATTTCGCTCCTTGTCAAGCACTACTTATGCTTTGATGGAATGGTTTTGATAAGCTAACTCTTGTGTACTGTAATGTTTTGAGTAGTTGTGTTATAAATGCTTATCCTTTTCTTTGCTACTGTTAGTAAAGTACTACTGTCAGTCAAGGAAAAGGGACCAAAAATAGGCTCGAAAAGTTAGGACTCTTGCGAACTGCATGCACTGTTGTAGTGTAGCTCTAACTTTACATAGCTACAGCAATACAAACATTTATTTAACTTTGTGTTTATTCAGAAATAGTATTCTTGTTTCTAAACGGATCTACTGTCAAACAAACAAAGGAAACATACTATTCTGCTTTAGTTGTGTATTGATTGTTTTTTGTGGTAGGGAATGACTCATCCAATTGGATTTATCCAACTCTGCTATTTCGAGCGGCTGTGGGAAGCATTCACGCTATATTTAGGCGCACCTTAGATGCCCACTACTGCGTGTATGTAGATATGACAAGTATGAGCGCAGTACAAGTGTATATTTATTAAAAATTCCCGGTTCCAAAAGTTAAGTGAATTCAAGGTAGGCACGACCGTATTTGCGTGAGAATTTTGCATAGCAATCACTTCCTATTTCTGTTCTTACACCTGCTAGATTTGAATCGGAATTGCATCAAACGAAAATTGTCCTTTGTGTGATTTTGGGAGTGCCAACTTGAAATCTCTGCCGGTCAATTTGATGATTTTTAGTCCTTGACAGGTTTGAGACCACGTATTTTTGCAGGAATTGAATGGATGATTGTCATTCAAGATTTGGTCTTTCGTCTTCATACAGCAAGCGCAGTTGTTAAAGACGTAGTCTTTTTCTTTCTCTACTAGCTGCAGAACTTTCTCAAAAACACCAGACCAAGTTGCATTATCAAAGGGATCATTTGGTAGGGGGAATTGATCGTACATTAAGGCCCAACAAAAATCCATCAGAGTTGTTTTCAGCTGAGTTTCGGTCAAGGTAGCTTCTGCCAGCGCTGCGTAGTTCTTGACTGTATAAACCCGACGACCAAAGATTTTATTCTCAGGATCGATCAGGTACCACGCTTCATCTGAGTTTATCTCAAATTTTATACCTTTCTTGCTTTCTGAGATGAATTGACTTTCTGGTTGATGGCCTGAACTGCCCGCTATTTCAATTAAGACAGGAAAAAATGTGTCATCTGTCAGGTTCCTGTTCTTTTCAAACACTTTCTGTGTTACAAATATGGTATTTTCCGTTCGAGAGGCTATGAGTACAGGATAGCCGGCTTGCGTAAACCATTTCTCAATCATGTCACCGGCTACAGATTTTTCGGAAACTGCAGCGAAGGCCTTTTTCCATTCCTGAAGACCTGCATTTTGGAATGCGTATGTTTTTGACATGTGAGCCATGAAGTGGTCTATGGTTTCTGGACCAAAGGTCTGCTCGATCATAGCAAAAATTGCAGAAGGTTTCGTGAAACATTTGTCGGCTATCTGCTGTGTGTCTCCAAAAGGCTGAATAATTGCTTGACTGTTAAATTCTTCTTGACGGTAAGCATCTAATTTTGCTTTGGAGATGGATTCTGCTAGAGGAGTGGTTGTTAGGGTTAGGTCAGAAGCCACTCGCCACATCAAATAATTTGTTAAACCTTCCTGAAATTGTAATGGTCCGTCAAACAAACAAGCCCTCAGATTTTTTGCTGTAACAATAGCAACCGCAGTCTGTTGCAATTCATAATAAAACGGATTCCTACTACTGCTGATGGCTAAGGAGGTTTACTGGTGGCATGTAGGTTTGGTTACTTCACCAGTAAAGTTTCATTAGCCCTCAGCAGTAGGAATCTACTTTAAGTGGAATGGAATCGCTGTTGTTCACTACCGGAAGTCAGTTTTTGACTTTGAGGACAAATATCTCAAAATCTAAGCTGAGCGTCCTAATAAAAATTTTACCAATCTTTCAAGAATTTATCAGTTTTTTATCCAAAAAAGAATTCATTCAAATCGGTTGAGATCTACAATTGCAAAAGTAAAAAATCTGCTGGGTTGTTTTTAGTTCCTTTTGTTCTTTGCCGTAATCACTGTTTTGACTTTGAGGGCAATATCTCAGGTAATGAACTGAGCAGAGTATCTTAATAAATGGTTTACCAATCTTTCACTAATTTATTGCATTTAAAATAAGATTTATTCAAATCGGTTGAGATTTGCGGTTGCTACTGTAAAAAATCTGTGGGGTTGGGTTTTTGACAGACCTTGTATAACAAACAAACTGCGAGCTACGAGTATGGATTGAGCGAACGAATGAATGAAGGAATGAACGAACAAATGAACAAATGACTGAACAAATGAATGATCAAACGAATGATCAAACGAATGAACAAACGATGATGAACAAAGTAATGAATGAACAAAGAAATGAAAGATGTAATGCATGGTCAAAGTCATAAATCGATTAACTAAGAAATGAACAAAAAAGCAAACATATTACGATTTCCGCTATTGAACCAAACAAACAAACAAAAGAATGAATTAACTGATACATGAAACCAACCTTTCTGCATTGTTAAGTGAACTCTAATCGTTGATGTAAACTTTAAAATTTTAACTTGGTTACAGAACTGAACCAAACATAAAAAGTTTCAAAACACTACAGAAACTGAAAAAGTTGAGTATATACCTGCAGGCAAATCTCGTCCCAGTAGTTTATCGTGAACAGGTTGCCCAGCCATTGATGAATGATTTCATGCACCAGAACATAGTGCGCTTCATCATAGCTTGGATCAGTCATCCAACCCGCATCCAACGTGACTAAGCCAAAGTTCTCAACACCCCAAAACGCTGACGGAGAGGTGACAATAAATGACATTCTCTTCATCGGAAAGCTAGTATTTGTTAATTGAGTCAAATGAGTAGTGATATTTCTAGCTTCATCTAGCATCCATTCCAACTTTTTGACATTCTTCTTCACAAAGATTTGTGAATGATCGGGCAACAAATGTGGCTTTTTCCTGAATAATTCAGATAATAATAATGGTTGAAAGTACACATATTTCATGACTTACGAATGCTTGGTGACTCTTACAAATCCTTTAGTCACTGCAAAGGTGAACACATAAGTCGGCATGATAGGAGTCTTTTGAAAGCAAGTTTCAAGCATGCCATTGTTGGTCTTTTTCACGCTAACATTATCTGTATTTCCGAAGGCCCACGTAAATCGCTTATGCCTAATGCAAAGTAGGAATTTTGCCTTCAATGCAGGATGATCAATGCATGGCAAGACTTTCCTAGCATATCTCATTTGGAACACTGTAACCAGTGCCCAGGCAGACTTGGAAGAGCCTGAACGGTACAAACCACGGCTTTCAAAAGATTTCTCAGCATCGTATGTGATCTTCAGTTGATAGAAGGAATTGGCCTTTAAGGAATCAGCCAATTCAAGAACCGATTCTTTGGATGTTCTGTTATCGGAAATTTTAGTAATGCATATAGGCTTGCTAGAACAAGATTCCGCTAGGATTATCCCTTTGAGTGTAATGGTTTCTTGATCCAGATGTATCAACATGTGTTTGGTTTCCTCAAGAGCTTTGAAATGGATAATAATTTCCCCTCGAAATGGAAAGTTTTCTGAACCACCTCCTTCATGATCGATTGTTAGGTTGAGCTCGTATCTTAGAGGTTTCAGACCCATAATATGTCCTTTCTCGGCAATTTCTTTCTCGCTTGGTGTTGTCACACTGAAACATTACAAATTTCCAGCAAAATTGTGAATGTTGTTGACAATGAAATGTTTTGTATGTTGTATACCAGATTATAATTCCTAGCAAAACTTTGAATTTAACAATTATGGTATTTGTTATAAGTTATAACAGACTATAATAAAAATCTCAAGCAAAATTTTAAATGCTATATACATACATGTAACAGGGGGGTCTGGGGGTGCCCCCCCGGGGGGGGCCCCCCGCGCCCCACCCCTTTGGGCGTCTTTCTTTTTAAATTTTGCAATTTTTTACACTCACACACAAAAATTGCCAAAATCGCCTGCAAAACAGCCCTTTTTGGTTGTATTTCGGCCCAAATTGGGGATTTTTGGCAATTTTTAGCCAAAAATTGCGTTTTTTTTCGCTTTTTGTGGGTGTTTTTTTGTGTACCCCCCTCCCCCAAAATTTTGGCCCCCCCCCCCCCCCCCGGGGGGCGCGCCCCCCCCCCCCCCCCCCCCCCCGGGCGGCGGACTTGTTGTTGTATGGGTATATAAGTAAGTTTGTTATATTGTCTATAATTGCAGATTAATGACAATTTTATGATTAAACAACAAGACGTAAGCAATCAAATTGGCACTAATATACAACGTAACTACCCTAAGTCTATCTAATTTAATGCCAGTAGTTGTCACTTGAACTATTTGTTTATAATTTAGTTTTATTAATCTTTACATTTCAACTTAATTTAGTTGTTACAACGTTAGGAATACACAAGTAAACACATGAAGTTAAACAACAAAGAAATACCTGATTGTAGCATTTGTGTCTATTTCGTCGCATGTCAAGGCTTGCGCCACACTAAAGCGGCAATTTGGAATGGTCTTTTCGATGTCAGAAAAGCAGACAGAAAGTTGTATGAACAACGCGAAATATAGACAGATGTTTGGCAGTATTTGACCAGCCATAGAGCTACCTATATAACTGTATACAAAGGGCTCACTAGCAGGCTAAATTTATTCACTGCCTGCTTGCTTGCAAAACCAGATTGTAAATGGGTTAGCAGCAGACTGACTGAAATTACTGCATTGTTGAAAATAAACAGCACTTAATCTAGGACACAACTGACATTGAAAATTGTAAAGAGTGCACCTGAAACGAACAGGCTATTCATTTACACTACAGTACGTATAATAAGCCTCTGTACGTTAGGCTTTGCGATAGCTTGCTAGCTATTGTACAAACTGCTTCTTAAAACGTAAATTTGACACAGTTTATTGCGCACAGTGCATATCGACCCACCGAGTTTTGTTCAGTTGAAACAGTCTGCAAATTTATAAGTAGACAATAACAATAGTATCACGAAGCATTAGAACAGCCTAAACACAGCTACAAAGCGAATTTTACTTGGTATTTATTTAGTAGTTGGTAACCAAAATAATAATAATAATAAGCTCTAACTACAGAACGGAAACAAAACAACACCAATTCTCGAATATCTTAACTGAATTAGCACGCTGGAAATGTTTTTGTTCGAGAACTCGTACAAAGAGCTCAATAACCATAGCCAGTCATATCGATTTTCAGGTCGATTAAAGGCTTTCCCGGCTTTTTTGAGCCGCCCTCGTCTTCACTGCTTGAGCTATCGTTTTTATCGAATCTGCCTCCGCCCATTTCGGCTTCAGAGAAGTCTATCCTATACCTGAAAGACAGTGAACGTGCGTTTAATGTATTCGCTGACATACAATACATTCGCACAAAAATGCATACATGCATTTATTCATCGCGCTTTATGCACAGCGACGTCAATTCCAATTTAGGGCACCACCATGCAATTTTTGGACCAATTTTTTACAAGTTCAGATACGAAAATAACTAAAATCGCTTGTAAAATGGTGGTTTTGGTTGTAAATTGAGCTCCGTTAGTAGTTTTTAGCGATTTCTAGCTGAAAACTAGAACCTTTAGCAATATTTAGCGATTTTTAGTACTCTACCCGCCCACCTATCTGGAATATTGGTTCAGACCCATCCCCAACCTACGATCTCCTCCTCTATTTGCAGATGATCTGTATCTATACATTATTAGCCCACCCCACAGTGCCTTTTCGAAACGCTATAACAAAAGCTAACCCTTCGTGCATTTCCTTCGTTGCATTCACATCTATTTCCGGCTTGTGTATTTCAGGAGTTTTCTCCAAAGTTTTCTCTGGTTCCAGATTTGTAGGATCCATAACGGCATCAAGGTCCAAATCGGAGGTTTGAACGTAATCAACTTCCACCTATAAATTCACAATTTTAAATTTACAGCTACTATATAGAAAGAAAGTGTCACATACCTTATGAAAGCACTTGGCTACATATCTCACATACTTCTCCACTCTGTCAGGATCATCATGTTGTTCTATGGACACAGATCTTACAACAGTATGGGATACGGTAGCCAAAGGCATAGTGTATTCGACTTCACATAAAGGAAGAAAGGTTTCCGGCATCAAATCAAACGAGCTTAGCTCGAATCGACAGCTAAATTAAAAGAATCATTTTACAGAGTTAAAAACGAAATAAGACATTAGGTTAGGGTTACCGTAACAAATGTTCCTTATAAGCGCCATGGTGTTTTTCAGGAAGTCTGGGAATTCGCCAAACCAGAGATCGATGGACATGTTCATATTTGGCATCGCCTATGGCTACCTCGATTAAACTATTCTCTACATTGTGCACCGCTCCCATCAATCTTTCCCGCAGATTCTGAATATATTTTTTTTCAGTTTTTTCCAGTTTTTCACATGTTGCATGTTTTTCTACCTTAACCTTCCCTGGCCGTTTAACTCGCGCGTGTACTGATCCTACGCCCCAATGCCGCTCCTCACGGAAAAGATAGATCCACGCCTCAGGAATGGGAAACCTGAAGGCAGGCAGAAAGTAGACCAAAATTTGCATAAAGCAGGTCTAACCTGATCTGTATGTCTTCACAAGGCACTTGACGGGCCTTTCGACTCTGGAATGCAGCTACCATAGTTTCAATTCGAATTTCAATCTACAAGGTACACAATCATGTAAAATATAGAAAAATGTGCAAACCGTGCAACCTTTGAGCCACAGATTTTCATCACAGATTTGACCTGCAGGGGTAGCTGCTTAGCGCGTGGGGGCCTCACCCTGAACCGCATCACTTCCAAGAAGCAACCATCCATGGGCATCAGTCTGGAAAGCAGTGTTAAGGACTGAATAATTGCTGTGATTCTAACCTGATCACGTGATCTTTTTCAAAGGCCTTCACGTCTACGCTACTATGAAAGTCAAGAGCTTCCAGACGAATCCACCTTTCAGTGTACATCGGGAGAATGTCCTTTCGTCTCACAACCTCTTTCCCTTGTCGCCTAAGGAAGAAGGAACATAATTAGCTTTTAACAAATTGAGTTTAGGTTTTACCTCCTGTCATTCAGTCCAATTTCTATAATAGGCATTCCTGACAAAAAGGCTAGTGCAAATAAACGCACACGCGCCTGCTGCTGAGAGACAATGCCCATTTTGTCCACATAACACGCATACTCGTCGTAACAGTGAACCTTAACGAATACTATAGATAGTAAAAAGCAAAACGAATGAATAATTTCCACCTGAACTTCATCTTGTTTGTACACGACCGACTCTTCCCTCCTCGCAGGACAGAGAAACAAGACATCCTCAATTGAATGAACAAAACTGGTGATTTCCTCATTGCTTAGGGAACCAAACTTCAGCAGTGGCGTGCTCTGGGCTGCATGCTCCAAGGGTAGACCTAAATTGAAGCTCTAATTGCAATGCACACTGACAAGCAATCCATAACTGCCGGATAGCTTACCTAATTTGGTGAAATGTCCCTCAACCAATTTTGGAATTTGTCCTGGTCGAATACCCACTCTTTCCTTGTACAGCACAAACTGCAGTTTGACAGTGTGGATCTTGCCGTAAATGTCATAGGCTTGCAGTACTGTGTCGGACAAACAGTAACTGGCCTGCAAGATAGATTTACAGCAACCATTTGAAGCACTGTCTCTTCACTCACTTGCAAAGGCAGTTCCTGAAACGGCTTTTGATCATTCCTCGAATGGTACAGCTCAAGTGTTGTGCCTTGCAGTTTGACGTAGACTGGTTTCCAATATCTCTCTCCCATGATTTTCTTCTTGATCGGGTGTCTGAGCATCAATTCCCAGCCATCGCCGGCAAACTTTGGCGGAAAGTCCTCCAGAGGCCCTGTGTCATCCTCTTCGAACAAGGGCGATGGGGTGCTCTCACCATCAGACTGAAATAGGTCCTTCTCAAACAACGTAAAATGACAGGCAAAGTCACATCAGGGTGAAAATCGTCTTCAAATCCATCAGGCTTGTCTGGCCCTTCAGGTGTGGCCGAACTAGCTCTATCATCTCCATTCTGCTGAGCCTCAGGCTTCATAAAGCCGAAAAAGTCTAGGTCATCTTGAACATTCTGAGCTGCTTGCTCAGCTTCTACTTTAGCTTTGGCTTCAGCCACTAGCTGTTCAGCTGATTTAACTTCAAACGGATCGTAGCTCTGAAATACCAACTTGGTCCACCAACACCGAACGAACTAAACTACTGTACCAACCTGGTCCATCAAGAGCACACTCTCTTCCAATGGTGCAAACGGGTCCTCTTTTTTGGCAGGTTCAAATGCTTCTGACTGATTCATCGCACCCTCAGTGTTTGTCTGGAATCTGGTGAAGAACTCGCTATCTGATGGTTTCAAGCCTTCCTGAGCCTCAAACCCGGCCCAGTGCGTTGTATCAGGTGGCTGTGGAAGCGCTTCCGGCTGAAGTGGTTGATCAGACGTGAATGAATCCATAGGAGAAGCACTGGTTTGGCTGGCATTCGGCGGAGACTGCAGGTAGGCCAGTGGATCTTGAATTGCTGCGGGATGGGCAGGAGGACTGAAACGAAACGGCTTTATCGTGAGTGTAAACTGAGGGCCACAAACATACAGGACAAAATGTCTCCACACGGATGGCATTGCAAGAGAGAGAGGATAGGCTGTGTAGGGCACACGAGCTAAGCAATCAATAAAGGGTTGCGGCTGACACGAGATCGATCAACACCCAGCCAGAATCTGGTTAGGTTCAGCCACACACGCACCGCCTCGCGCAGTCCAATTAGGTAAACACCCTAATAAACAACCTGATTTACTCACTTGGAGTCGACGAATGCTGGCGGTTGGTTGTCCATCAACTCGGCTGTCGTTGGTGGGGCGGGGAAATCAGAGTCCACTGAGGCGTAGCTTTCGATTACTGGAGGCGGCGGCAATGGCGAACTGTCTGTCAGAGCAGCTGCCTTGCTGCTGTCATAAGAAGGAACATTGGCGTAGAAGTCTGTTGCATGGGGGTCATCCCAGGATGGAATAGCAGTCACTGGGGGTGGGGGTGGACGAGAACTGAAAGCTTTGCTTGAGCAAATACAGTCAAACCTCTTTAAAGTGCAACGCTTTTCTAGGTCCCGAAATATATGCCATCTTTGGGCATTACGATGCAGCTCGCAGCTCTATAACTGCAACACAACGATAACTGCAACTGCAACGCTAAACTATCGCACCGGCCAATCGATTAGAACCTCCATAAGTGCAATGCGGTTTTCATAAGGGCAACGCGCTGAGGGTTGTGTAGGTCAATCTAAGAGCTTGGTGGAGAGACGGAAGACCAATATGGGTGAAAAATGTGCTAAGGAATGCTTGGCGACCAATTTTTTGCTGCAATTTGGATAGCCATGCTAAAGAGTAGCTCAGATACATAGTTGGCGGTTAAACTCTTAACACTTCAGTAACAGCTAAACTTCTTAACCACTAGACTGGGTTTGAGCAGTCATAAATCGATCGCAGGCTTAAAAACAAACGTCAAACAAACATGATTGTTAAGTGTCACTGCGAGTTCTATCAATTTTCTGGTCAAATATTCCTCCTCGCTGTACTCTAAATGATAAAATGCGAACAGGGAATCAATCAGAATACGCGAAGGTCAGTTGGAGTCTCTTGTCTTGAATAAACTCAACTTAACCTAACTTAGTCTCCAAGCATTTTCCAGCAGCGTTGGACCGCACCTCCATAAGTGCAACGAAAATTTGGGATATGGCATGTTGCATTTTGTGGAAGTTTGACTGTTTACAGATGTAAAGGGACTCATTGTTTTGCAGGAACGCCTAACTAAATCCATTATTAACTCAAAAACTTATGAAACTTTGAGATATAGCCGTCATTACCTCTGGACTGTAGCTTGGTAGCTAGGTGCGTCGTGTGTTTCATCATCCCAGCTGGGCATAGTAGGTACAGACGGTCGTTTCGGTGCAACTGGCCTTGGTGGTGGCGGTCTTTTTGGCTTGTTCAACTCCCTCTGCTTCTCGATCTCCTCTTGTAACACAGCAGAGATAGGTTTCCATTCCTCAAAACAGTACCGTTCAGCCTGATTAAGCAAAACACCTCAGTGAAGCAACAAACAAGCATGCAGAAAGCAAGCA